>JARFYF010000057.1:31763172-31783017 GCA_030265395.1 Rhina ancylostomus | reverse complement strand
CTATTACCACTGATCATGTTCAAATTTCCAATCACTAAAGTAGTACAAATGATCACATACCAAAATATCATGCAACTACAGTAAAATGGTAGTAGTAGAAAATAAGATGAAGTAAACAAGTCCAGTACTGTGGGGATTCATTCTTAAATTAATTTCGTATTTCAGTTCATTTGGGATATTTTAGTTCTGTTTAAAAATTGATTTAACAATGATGATATGCAGGAAGTGGATCATATAAAATGTTTAAAATGAACATACAATAAAGTTATTCTATTATAAAGTTTACAGTACAGTGTGTAAGATTCAGAGAAAGGTTCCATTCCAATTTTTCAAATGGCTGTCAGTGCATATTTCACAATCTTCCTGGAGTGTGCTCTTGATCAATCTCTTCAAGCAAGTTAATAAACTGATTGAAACCTTCTTTTACAGCATCCATGTTTTCTACAGAGCAAGGCTGAAGGATCCATCGTTGCCCTCTTGCAAGTGGTTCAAGTTCAAAGTATTTCTTAATCTGAAAATAAACAACACGTTTTACAAATAAAATTATAATTATCCAGTAGCTAAACTGAAATTGAAGAGTTTTACAATTACACAGAAGGATATGAGATTGAATTTCTCTTCTTAGGCAGTCTCTTGGAATGAGGGAGAGAGAAAAATGGTAACATACAAAAGGTGTGGATTTTGCTGCAGATGCCACAGTAAATCTTGGTTTGTTCATTCATTGTTCTGTATTTATTATTTACTGTACAAAGTGATATACCAGAGAAATGTTCAGGGCAAGAATAACTAGAAGACTTTCAGTTTTACAACTAGTCTTCTGATGTTATTATTCACAGTTCCTGCATCTTGTTTAACTGATAAAACTAGAAACATCAAGGCCTACAATTCACAGCTGTGAATTCTGTGCTATGACGATCACTTTGCGAAGTTAAGTCTTCAGAATGGAGCACAACTTTAGGAGCCTTACTGACTTCGAAGTAAAGCTCAGTTGTAGCTGATTTGTAAAGTTCATCAGATTTTAGAATTTCTGATTAAAAAATTAAATGTGCCCATTAGCTGCGACACATATCTAATTAAGAATGGTTTTTAATAAACAGAGTGTTTAGGCAAATTTAAGAATGCTTCAGTGCATCTGAGTGTTTTAAACATTAGAAATATCAGGTTAAACAGTTAACACATCATGAAGCGCTTCGAGAAGCTGGTCACGGCACACATTAACTCCAGCCTCCCAGGCAACCTCAACCCACTTGAATTCACCTACTGCTGAAACAGGTCTATGGTAGATGTCATTTCCCTGGCCCTACATTCATCTCTGAAGCATATGGACAGTAAAGACACCCATGTTAGGCTATTGTTTATTTTCTACAGGTCCGCCTTCAATACTATAATTCCAAATAAACTCATCACCAAACTCTGAGACCTGGGACTCAACACCTCTCTTTGTAACTGGATCCTTGATTTCCTGACCAACATACCACAGTCAGTAAGGATAGGCAGCAACACTTCTGGCACGATTATTCTCAACACTGGTGCCCCACAAGGCTGCGTCCTCAGCCCCCAACTCTACTCCCTATACACTTATGACTGCGTGGCAAGATTCTGCTCCAACTCCATCTACAAGTTTGCAGATGATTCCACCGTAGTGGGCCGTATCTCAAATAGTAATGAGTCGGAGTAGAGGAAGGAGGTAGAGAACTTAGTGACATGGTGTCATGACAACAACCTTTCCCTCAATGTCAGTAAAACAAAACAGCTGGTCATTGACTTCAAGGGGGGGGGGCGGTGCACATGCTATCTATGGTGCTGAGGTCAAGAGGGTTGAGAGCATCGAGTTCCTAGGAGGTGAACATCACCAACATCCTGTCCTGGTCCAACCATGTAGATGCCACAGCCAAGAAAGCTCATCAGCATCTCTACTTCCTCAGAAGGCTAAAGAAATATGACATGTCCCCTTTGACACTCACCAATTTTTATCATTGTACCATAGAAAGCATCCTATCTGGATGTATCATGGCTTGGTATGGCAACTGTTCTGCCTGTGACTGCAAGAAACTGCACAGAGTTGTGGACACAGCTCAGCACATCATGGAAGTTAGCCTTTCCTCCATGGACTCTGTCTATACTTCTCACTGCCTCAGTAAAGCAGCCAGCATAATCAAAGACCCACCCATCCTGGACATTCTCTCTTCTCCCATTGGACAGATACAAAACCTGAAAGCACATACCAACAGGCTCAAGTACAGCTTCTATCCCACTGTTATAAGACTATTGAACGGTCCCCTAATACAATAAGATGCACTTTTGACCTCACAGTCTACCTTATGACCTTGCACCTTGTTGTCTACCTGCACTGCACTTTCTCTGTAGCTGTGACACTTTATTCTGTATTGTTTTACCTTGTACTACCTCAATGCACTATGTCATGATTTGATCTGTATGAATAGTATGCATGACAAGTTTTTCAATGTACCACGGTACAAGTGATAGTGATAAACCAATTCCAATAATGTGGTTTAAATTTTGCTCAGTGGCCCATGTTAATTTGGCTGGTTTAAATTTATTGCAGAGTGTGTGTGTGTGTGTGTGTGTGTGTGTGTGTGTGTGTGTGTGTGTGTGTGTGTAAAAGTGTAATTTATATTATAAATACATAAATATGCCATTGTTTCAATTGAAAGCCATCAATAAAAGAGTTTTCATAATTTAATTGTGTATTCCATGAGACCTCATGCTCCTTGAAGGTAATTTGTCTTCTTCCCCATGTCCAACAACACCCTTTCTTAAACTAACTACTTGGGAGTGACAAGAATGTATCAATGAGATTTTCCCCTTTCCCATCATGTATGGATGGGTCCAGTTAATGCCATCACACAGTGATAACAAGATAGTTTCACACCTTTTTTTTTGAAATATATAGATACAAAAACAAGACTTCTTTCGTGTTTTCAGTTTTCACATCTTAATGTTCTTGAGACTGTAGCTCCAACAAAATCTGTTTTTCTTACAATCTTGACATGATAGCCATTTAAAAAAATATCTACTGGTTGTTACCAGAGAGTAGCATCATGAGACTTACAAAACTGACCCTCTATTCTCTAACTCCGTGGTTCTTACAATCATTCTCTAATTCCATGATTGATTAATTGATAAATTTTGATTCATGTGATGCAAATACGTAGCTCTAATCCTAAAGTATCTTTAATATATGGAGTATATTTTATATGGAGGAATTTAAGACAGAGGGATATGTGGGAGGAAGGGGTTAGATAGTCTTAGGTGTGGTTTGAAGGTTGGCACAACATGGTGGGCTGAAGGGCCTTTGTTGTGCTGTACTGTTCTATGGTTCTAATCATGAGCTGGAGGTCAGCCCTTGAATGGCTGAAGCATTTACAACTATTTTCAGCCAGTGCCAAGAGAATAACTCATCTCATCCTCTTCATGAAGACTCCACTGTCTTTGAAACTTACCTTCAATTATCTTCAATGAATAGGAAACCAAAAAGTGACAGGACACATTGGATACAGCAAAAGATTGTGGATACCAACAATGTCTTGGCTGAGCTGCTGAAAACCTATGCTCCTGAACTAACTCATCCTCTTACCCAAGGTGTCCAATACACCTGTACTGTTGATTTCCACACAATAGTTGTCCCTATGTATCTATCCACAAAAGGCACAACACCAATCCAACCAGTTATCCCCCCCACCTCTGTACCCTCAGTCATCACCAAGGTGATAGTAGATATCATCAACAGCCCCCTCAAATTATATTATAAGCTTCTTAAGTTCCAGAAATGCCAAAAATGGAAAATAATAGAATAAGAAACATTCATGATGGTGGGCTGCCGATATCAGAGGCAAAGTTCATTGATCATCCATGACTCGTGGCCGGTGGACAAATCTGCTTTTATTTTCCAAGACTAGTGCTGGGTCTTGAGCTTGCCTACTTCCCTTTGAGTCCTGATGCCCGGTTTCAACCCGAATCATTGACACTTCCTTTTGTCCCACAGACGCTGCTCGACCTGCTGAGTTCCTCCAGCAGATTGTTTGTGGCACATGTCCCTCTCTAACTCTTAACATAAGATAGAGGAAAAATTGATGGCAGACAAAATCTTGTTGACCGAGCAGTTTATGACACGTGGGCAATTAGGGAAGAAATATTGTGGTCGGATCCATTGGTCACAGAGAAAGGGTTTGCTGACCATGTCAATGCGTATTCAGCCATTAGCTCAGTTGTCATTGGAATCATTATCAATCATTGGAAGTAATTAGTTGAGGTATAACAAGCAGAGTGAGAGCTTCAGTCCATCTTAATCTAATGTTGTCCTACTTGGGACAGAGACCATTGAACCTCTGAAGAGAACACTGGACAATCACAGAGTTATGACCAGATTTCAGGGCACTTGATTACTTTTGGTTTGCTCCAAGAAACAGCCATTGGAGTAAAAAGGGGCTGATTGAGTGTCCTTTGGTGTCAGTGTCTGTGTTTTGAATTGTTCAGGGGCCCTAGATAATCAAATATCTTTAGGATCTGCAAAGTCACTGGAGAGCAAGGACTTCTCTGTGTGCTGAGAAGAAAGTCACACACTTACAAGGTACTGAGATAATCAGTCCTCACAGAAAGAACACGAACCAAGCAGAATGCAGGAACCACCGAGGATCCTCTCTGCTGTTGTGATGTTTGAAAGAGTGCTCCTGGAAAGACTCTGCCCTTTCTAATGGAGCATACCCTGGGAGCAAATAGATTCAACGGTGAATGCCCCATGACCCAGAGCTAGATGTAGCAAGATAAATTCCATGAAGGGACACTTCTCTCAGTTGTTTAGTTGACTTACAAAGGGCCTTCAAGATGGTGACCAGGAATGGCATCCGGGATATCCCATTGAAAATTTACTGTCTACAACAGATCTTCTCCTTACTCAAGGAGCCTTATGAAGGGAAGAAGATCCAATACGAGAATGAAATGTCATTTTCTTTCGGCAATGAAGCAAGGCTGAGTGTTGGCCCCTCCTGAGGTTGGCTCCCTTGTTCTCCTCAAGCTTCCTTTCCAAAGCAATCAGTCAGGAATTCTAACTCAATCGAGATGGGTGGCACATGGTTCAACATCAGGGGATGTTTAACTGAAGGGGTGGGTGTCTGTTTCACTCTCCCTTCCAGTCGGTGGACAACAGCATCAAGAACTCAGCTGTCATGCCACAGGTTGCCAACATCCCAGCTAAAATGAATAATGAACTCTGGACAATGTAGATATCTCCATATTTCTTAACTCCGATTGTCACTGACTGCCTTCACCTTGATAAGCACATGAAATGAATATCCATCTCTGTCGCCTTTGGCAAACACACCTCGTTTCTAGAAGAACTATTTGCTAATCCAGGTCACTTAAATCCCTGTCAGGACCCTTCTATGCAGCCATGAAAACTGGTTGTCATCCTGAGCAGGAGTCACCTGGAATTAATAAGCTACTGATTATGAGATCATTGGGATAAAATGGTCTCCAGGCATCCAGACTAGGCTAAATGTAGAATGCACACCCCAAGGTACTCTGCCCAAGGCTCTACTCCATCGTCCATTCAAGAACCACCTGTGACACAGAAAAGGCCAAAACCCCAACAAGGTCAAGCGAGGCCACTGTGGACGGACTAATCCAGTCCACAATGGAACAGGTCAGAGCTGCTCCAGTCACAGCAGAGAACCACTGGAGTGGACCAGCCAGGAAGCAGAGTGGCTCCAATCTCCATATGGCAATTGGACCTTGGGCCATTGGGAGAGGGCTTCTTGGTCACACATCAGGTTCTTCTCCCTCACCACTGTCTGAGTGACTCTCCGGGAGGGTGTCCCTATGACGGCTGCCTCATTGATTGAACCTGAGCCACTTCTTTACTCTACCAGGAGAGGGAGCCATTGCTTTCTCTGAGAGAAGCGCTTCAGACGGTTCAGCCCCTCCACTGAGATTCAGTCGGGAGTCATTGACCCACCATCGGTGCAACACAGTGGGATCAAACATAACGAATCAAAATTAAACACAATGTTTAACTTAAGGCTCAGTTCTAATAATAGTACAGGGAAATGTATATATTATAATTCCAATGTCTAAATTAAGGCTGCTCAGAATAAATGGAAAATTACCTTCAAAGGTGTTTAAATCACAATTTGATTTTATTCTTTATACTTCTAACAGTTTTACTTAACAGAGCGTTATTTCATTTTGCAGGGGTCCACAAATAACTCGCAGGGAAGGCTGGCACTGGGAACAGATTCAGAAATAGTCTTCCCTGTACTCATTGGCCGCTGTGAAGAATTGTGGCTGTGTTGCAGACAAAGTAATACCAGCATTTTATTAATACAGTTATAACCTGCTGAAGTCTGTCAGCAAGTTTGTTCCCAAGAATGGGACAACCGAAACTCTTCTTGTAAACATTTTATCCCTGCTTCCGATGGTGTTGCTTTGTGGGACCCACTGAGAACCGGCCACAGTCCTTCCCCACCTATCAGCCATTGCTCCTTGCTGGGATTGGGATGTGTGTGGAGTGGCAGTTCACAAAATTGTTTAATATCAGGTTGCTAGAATTTTTTTGATGTGTTTATGAATGAAATTACAAGAGGCACAGAAAGGTGGATAGTGAGAGTCTTGTTCTCAGGGAGTAAATGTTTAAGGTGATATGTGGATGTGTAAAGGAGATTTCCAAGGCAAGTTGTTTTACACAGAGAGCGGTGGGTGCCTGGAACGGGCTGCCAGGGGAGGTGGTGGAAGCAGATATGACTGCAATATTTAAGATGCATTTAGACACATGAACAGGCAGGGAATGGAGGGAAGCGGCCCAGGTACAGGCAGCTGCACAGTTTAAATTAGAATGATGGTCGGCACAGACATGGTGGGCCAGAGGGTCTGTTCCTGTGCTGGACTGTTCTATGTTTCATGAAATATTCACTGGCAGTCAGAGCAGCTGGCATCTCACACCAACAACTTCCAGAAGGCCAGATTTCCCAAGCTTTTCTAATTGACTCTCGTTATAAACCTGCAGGGGTCCGAGGAAAGAGCCCAGGAAGAGTCCTGGGTCTGAACGTGTCGGGTATTTACCCGATCTGGGACCTCCCAATCAGAAGCAGCTCAAACATCCAAGGATGGCCCAAATGTATATTCTTAACATTGTAGCATTACTCTTAATACACAGAAGGCCACAATGCTGGGGGGAGGGGAGGGGGTGCGGGAGACAGCTTGTGTTTGGGAGCAAATAGTATTCCCCATCGATAGCTGGCAGAGTCTGGATGTTACTGAGGCCTTGAGCCTCCAGCATCCTCCAGCAGCCCATGCTCATGGGGTTTAGACACACTGTGAATTTTGCAAAGGACTTCATTTTTGTTGAACTTCTGCGATGTTAGGGAAAGCTGCCATCTGTTCACTCTGTTCAGTATAGTACCATATAAATATTTCATATCTAAATTACATGTAAACAAAGTTGGGTTCAAATATTGTAGTAAAAGAAGTGAAACTAACCATTCTGTTTAATATCAGGTTGCTGGAATATTTTTGATGTGTGACATCTAATTTGATCGGGACCTGCGTCGGCTGAGGTTGTTTATTCTTATCACAGACCCAGGTTTTCACTGAGGCACAGCTGGGTTGTTGAGTTTAGATGTCGATATAAAACTATAGCACAAACGAAGCCAAAGTGTTTTTTTTAAACTCCTACACCCCATATAAACATCAAAGCTCAGCTCCCTGTTTGCTTGACAGAGGAAGTCCGTGGGAAGTGGTACAAATCTGCATGTCCCTGAGGTTGCCATGACAAGCAGACTGTCAGCTGTGCTTTCTGATCCAGAAAGTAATATGTCCCCTTCCCTGGTCCCCTGTAGGCAAATCGGGTTGGATGAGATTTCTAATTCTTGCCTACAAGTGTTAGATAGCGGAATTCAGTTTTCCTAAGCCTGCAACATCCACAGCTTTTGGTAGATGTCTTTGGAGCTAATGTGGAATTTAACACAGATCACCCTCCAGCAGCTCCAGACAGGTATGTAATGTGGAGGATGTTGACTTCTCATGTGAATGATTCCACCGAGTTGGTAGAGTTAAACATTCCCCTAAAATTAGTTTCCCAGTGACTCCCTGCCATATTGTGACCTGCAACAGATGAGATACAAAGTTCTTATGTGAGAGAAATCGATGAGTTTTTCCTCAGTTTTGAAACTACTTAATTAATTTATCTGATGTATAATTTACACAGCTGAAAGGATTATGTTAAACACTTAGTTTATACACTAAAATTATTGCATTGTAATTAACTTCTCAACTTTATATGTGAGAAAGACAAAAAGACCCTCCAGTGAGGTTCTTCTTCAGGCCTGTGATCCTTACTCAGTTGACTAAGCTTCTAGAGCAGCTTGAACACATGAGAGCATTGTAACTGAAGGTATCCCAATGACCTGACCCCCACCAACAATTCTGTTTCTTGTTCCTAGTATATGGATGATGTCCCATGCCTGTTTACCTAAAGCAACCGTTTTCCCATCTGACCTGTGTGCTAAATGCTTTCTCAAGATTCTGGGCTGGAGACTGGCCATTGGTCACCAGAGCTACATGGGTGCTAGGGTTTCATCTGCCCATTGTCCTCTCCTCTTGTGGAGGTCCCTGGAGCTAAATGATGGGAGGGGAGCAGAGTTTGTGACTAACACACCTGTACCCATTTACTGCTGCTGACCAAAGATACACTTCTACACGTTTAGTTGCAAGCAATGGATTTAGATTGGAAGGAGGCCACACTGACTGTGGAGTGGCATAAAGGCTGGATCAGACAGCGGTACACCTCCCCTAGCCAGTTGTTTTACTGTTGGGTGTCCCATAAATTGTCGGCTATGTTGTTATTAGTGCATTTCTGCTATGATGGGATCTTAGCTCCAAACTATTCATTTGCTCATCCAGTACTATGGGCTCTGCACTAGTCAACTCATAATGGCAGTTTTTGATATTAGACTCATAGACCTATACAGGCCCTTCGGCCCAACCTGTTCATGCTGACCAAGGTGCCTTCCTGAGCCAGTCCCATTTGCCTCCATTTGGCCCATATCCCTCTTAACTTTTCCTATCCGTGTACCAGCTCAAATGACTTTTAAACATTGTAATTGTACCCATCTCTACCACTTCTTCTGGCAGCTCGTTCCATTTACCCACCACCCTCTATGTGGAAAAACCTCCTTCTCAGGTCCCCTCTAAATCTTCCCCCCTCACCTTAAACTTATGTCCTCCGGTTTTAGAGTTCCCTACTCTGGGGAAAAGACTGTGACCATCCACTCCTTGAATACCCTCATGATTTGATAAGCCTTTCTATGGTCACACCCCACGCCTCCTTCACTTAAGGGAAAACATTCCCAGTCTGTCAAATCTCTCCTTGCAACTCAAGGTCCCAAGCCTTGGCAACATCCTCATGAATCTTTTCTGCACCCTTCCTAGCTTAGACACATCCTTCCTATACTATGGCGACTAGAACAATATTCCAGGTGCGATCTCACTGATGTCTTGCACAGCTGTAACTTCTGTACTCAGTGCCCCGTCGACGAAGGCAAGTGTGCAATATGCCTTCTTCACCACCTTATCTACCTACCTGTGTTGCCACTTTCAGGGAACTATGTACTTGTACCCCCTAGATCTCCCTGTTCTACAACACTCCCCAGGGTCTTGTCATTTACTGTGTTTGCCCTACCTTGGTTTAACTTCCAACGATTTATATTTTTACTCAAATAAATATGGGAAAATAACTTGGATTGCTGGATGTGAAAATGCTTAGTAATTTCAATCTATATTCTTGCCCCTAAGTTGCATATCTTCCCCATTCCTTCCTCAGCAGGTCATGGGTTGCCTGTCCTATTCTGATACTAAGTGTGGCAAAGGTTGAAAAGAAAAGACTGATTTAAATTGAATGCTGTGGATTTGCATTACTCATCAGAACAATGTAGTGTTTTAACTCTTATGTAATAGGAGATCTTGTGCAGAAATTTGGAAGAAAGACCAGTGTGGCTACATTTAACCAGATAAATCTTCAGCAGTTAAAGGTCTGGCAAAGAGCCATATTGTTGATGACACAACCAACATGTGTTGTTGAACGACATAAGGAATCTTAATCTGGTCTCTTTTTCTTATTGTGCAATACAGCAGCTGCTACATCCTTTGGATGTGATTCTATTGACATCAGAGGAGTTGACTTTGGGCAGCATCAAATTGCCCATCAGGGTGAATTTCTGCCCCCATAGATCTGAAGACCTTTCTTTCCCTTTTCCTCTCTGTATTCAGGTGGGGCCATTGGGAATCTCTCTCCCTGGCTGTCAAACACATAACTATCAGAGATTTAACTGTATCCATGTCAACATTTTCCAACATGTTCACCCATATGTATCCAGAGGATTACAGCTTTCTCTTGTCAACCTTTCTTCACATATCACCTGATTCATCCCAGGAATCCAGTCAGTAAACCTTCTCTGCACTTTGTCCATTGCAAGCACATCCTTCCTCAAATGTGGAGACCAGAAGTGTACGCAGTACCTGGTACAGTCTCACAGTGTCCTGTAAATATGCACCAAAACTTGATACTCCATATCCCTTGCAATAAAGGCCAACATTCCATTAACCTTTCTAATTACTTGCCTAACTTGCATGCTGACATCCAGCGGCACTGATGTGCAAATGGCAGGTTAGATAAAGAGTTGATAGCATTCAAGCAAATAGAGATAATTATGAATGTAGCTGTCTATCTGGGCTCCACAACCGTAGAATTCCACTGGGAGGTACACAGTGTTGTCCAACATCTTTATCAACGAGCTGGAGAAATAATCCTCAGGTTTGCAAATAAAACCAAGAACAGTAGGATGTAGAAGGATTTGGGTGGAATGTAGTCCTCTTTTGTTTTCCTTCCCAGGGTGAAGCACTGGAACAAGCAATCATCAGCCAAGCTCCACAGCTGCAGAAACTGATTGCAACCACTGCACATGAGAAGATGGGCTGGTACCACGGTCCGATCAACCGTGAAGAGGCAGAGCGACGTCTCTACTCTGGCGCACAACCAGATGGGAAATTCCTGTAAGTTCTGGCACCAGGAGTGCGCATTTGCTTTCAAGGACAGGCCCAAATATTGCATTGGTTAAATTACAGAGGACTCTTTTGATCTAACCTATAACTACCCTTCACCACCTCAAACACGAGCTTATGTCCACACCAAAGCCTCAACAGGAATGCAGTTGACATGTCGATCAGAATAGAATTGTGAAAATCTCCTGTATTATGTCATCTGCATAACCAAGTGATCTCCAGAAACAGAGATGTGGAGGAACAGCAGTGACTGTCCTCCCATGGACTGTTACTCATGAAGAGACAAAGAGGCAGAGTTTTCATCATCGCACAGGGCTGCCAGTGCTCACATTGTCCGAAGGCCATGTAAGCTCAATCATAAATCCTGCATATGTTTATTATTCTCCTGGGAAAGGCCTGTATCCAAACAGAGCCAGAACTCTTGCTGGGTACATGGCCACTGTTTCAGAAATGAAAAACAGGTGTTAGTGGGCACTTCCAAAAATCTGCAAGCTTAGTGTGCATGAGTTTTTGTTGGCAATCTGGGTCTTGCTTTTGCCGAGCCACCTCCTTGTTGTTCCAAACCAGGTGGTGAACACGGTCCCATACTGCTGTTGGGTAGGAAGTCCCAGGATTCTAACCCAGTGAAAGGGAAGAATCAATGATAAGTTTCTGGGTCAGGATGGTGTGTGATTTGGAGGAGAACTTGCACCATGCCAAACATTGGAGCCAGTGTTACTAAACCATTTTGTCAGACAGTGTCAAAGAGTCATAGAGTAATAGAGAAGGAAACCAATTGGGAACCTGCTGATGTTTAATTTTAAAGAAAAGGGAAGACTGCTGTAAATATTCAATCGTTCTTCCTCATTGCTTGAACTTCTACAACTGAAACTATTAAATGAAAGTTGAGAATTGGCTGTCAGCTTAAGGTATGATGGTGCATGAGGCAGTGTGGATCAGTGCTAGTTCTCATCTTGCAGTCTGAAGTTCCAAGTTAGAGTCCCATTCTAAAGACTTGAGCACAATGATCCAGGCCAACTCTCCATGTAGTACTGCGGATTGCTCCATTGTCAAGGTGTTGGCATGGAAATTGTTGCACACCCTAATAATAGCTGCTTTGTGGGGTCGCTGCATGGCACCCCTGTTGCTTTGGTTGAGGGCGCTCTGCTGCACTGTAGTAGCACCCAAAGCCCAAAGGCTCTGCTGCACTACCCTATGCACTTCAGTGTTGCAGCACATCATCCAACTGCAGAGATCTAGCACCTCTTCCAGATACCAAGAATTCTGCCTACATCGACGTAGCTCAGATTACAGACTTCCATGTATTTCTGAAGAGTTCACTTGTATCCAAGGAACACTGAGGGTAATACAGAGCTTCTGGCCACAACCCTTCAAATTTCCTTGGTTGTAGAATTGTTTCTGGGGATTGGAGAGTACACAATGTAATGTCTCTGGTCAAGGTATTGGGAAAGTAATTACAGACTGCTTATATATCAGTGTCTAAAATCCATATTATGAGTTAAAATTAATAATCTCATAGAACAACAAAGAGTATTGAAGAACACAAATGTAGATTTGTGAAAGGAAAACCAAATCTGTAAGAAAATAATGAAGTACATTGAAAAAGAAGATAATTGTGAAAGGTACATAAGGTTATTAAAATTGTTAATGAAATTACCAATGGGAATATTAAACAGTCTCCAATAAACACATTGTCCTTGTGGAAAGCAGGGCATATTTTAAGGACTGGTGTGAAATAATGGCCTCAGAATTACTGAGAGGAAACTGCACAACGACACAGCCCACCTGTTTGTTCAGGGATTGAAATCCTCTTCCTGTTACAAACCAATGCAGATCCTTGAAGGAGGTAAAGGGTGACTGACCTGGAACCAATTACACTGGGAGAGATACTGGTTTGTCCTGGGGAGTTCTCTTCTGATCACCAATCTGTATAGAAGAATGACATGATCTGGAATATATTGTGTCATTCAGACTCGGTTTATGTTGCACACTACCACGAGATATTCACTAACAATTTATAGCTTGGTCAGTGAGGTTATATTGTGTGTTTTGTTCTTTCCTAATAATCTTGAACAAATTTAAAACAACTGGTCAAGTAATTTACAGCGTTTTTATTCTGTTTGTTCCAGACTGAGGCAACGCCAAGAATCAGGAACGTATGCCCTCTCTTTGCTCTATGGGAAGACAGCCTACCATTACAGGATAGATTTGGACAAATCTGGAAAGTTTGCCATCCCTGAGGGATCAAAGTTCGATACTCTTTGGCAGGTTTATAACAGTTGCTCTTATATCATCATTTTTCAAAGATATACTGTATAAAATTATATGTTAAAACATTTGTAAAGTTGCAATGGATTAGCTGTAACCTGCAAACCTACACTGTGTTACCTAATGGTAAACTTATTCAGAATGAATGTATGGATGAGACAACTTGCAACTAATTTTCAGCACTTGTGTAGGAAGTAAAGTGCATTGAGGGCTGAATCTTAACTTCCTAAAACTGTGGCGTTTTGCCAGGTGACGTGTTAAAAATTTGAACTGTTGCAATTAACATTTTGGGATGTACAGCGCAAAAGGATTAGTGTGTCTGGGCACTTGATTGTGGTATGGAGTTGAGGGGCCTCTTTCTTTGCTGTATGAACCTATGACTCCAGGGCTATACGAGCAGGTCTTTGCTTGGTCAGCAAAATGCAATAAGTGACATGCCACAGGAATCTGTGGGGAGTCTCAACTTTTCACCAATTTTATAAATGACTTGGACAAAGTTACTGAAGGTGTGGATGCCAAATTTGTTGGTATCACACAGATAGGTGGGAAAGAGGACATAAGGAAGCTACATGGGGATATAGATAGTTTTAAGTACATTGGAAAGATCTGGCAAATGGAGTAATATGTGGAAAAATGGGAAATTCTCCATTTTGATGAGAACTTTGAAAAAGAAGCACCTTATCTAAATGGTGAGAGGTCGCAGAACTGTGAGATGCAGAGGGATCTGTGTGTCCTCGTGAGTGATTTGCAAAGGCAAGAGTGCATATGTATGAAGTAATTAGGAAAGCTAACAGAATGTTAATGTTAGTGTTTATTGCAAGGGAAGTTGAGTACAAAAATAGGGAGATTATTCTTCAATTGGTGAGGCCACATCTGGAATGCAGTGCACTGTATTGGTTTCCTTACTTAAGGATGATAATGCATTGGGAGCAGTTCACAAAAGGCTAAAACTTTTTTGAGGTTAAATTGTTGGTAAAGGGCACTGATTGAAAAATTCATTTGAGAATGACTATGGGACATCTGTTTCTTAGCCCACTTGAAAATAAAATCTAAAGAAGTGACGGTTGGGTGCTTGTTAGCTGCAGCCAGTCATCACGGGAGGGTTTTCTTCATGGAATTTTCAGTGTACATAATCATATCAATTATTTTGAAACTGACTGAGGTTACACTGTCCAAAGCGATGATCAGAACTGCCCAAAAACTGCTGTTAACTGAGACTATCTAAAGAGCTGAATTCTGTAGTTTCAGAACTCTGCGTAAGCTTCTACTGCTGTTGCAAATCCTTTGCATTTAATATTATTTCTCCTGTCCAGCATTCTGACCCCATGACAACTGGAAACTCTCTGCTTCTGTCCAACTTGATCCATCCTTTCATCCTTTTATCAGTTTCTATCATTTCATCCTGTGACTGACAGTCAGTCAAGCATAAAGTTAATTTGTCAAAGTAATCAGACATCAAAACTCTGATGTTAAAGACCTGAATTACACAGTGATGTGCTTTTTTGATACCACACTGAAATGCTGTCTTCTTTTAAAGCTTGTTGAATATCTAAAGATTAAGTCTGATGGAGTGATAAACGTGCTTCGTGAAGCCTGCAATAATCCGAACCAACCAGCTGGTAAGCACCAACATCAATCTCTGTAGTAAGACCGTGCCGTTCAAACAGCTGTTGTTTACCTTCCATTATATAAATTGGGTAGCAGAGGGCCAGAGATACTCTGAGGAACCTGGATTGAGATGTTTAAAACCGGCAAATACACAGGTGAAGTCAAAACAATTCCAGCTTGGTCGAAGTTCACAACTTATGGCAGAGGCACAAATCTCAAACTGCAGGACAGCAAATAATTAGGAAGGTGATTGGAATGCTGGCCTGAATTCCAAGAGATATGTGGTATAAAATTAGGGAAGTTTTGTTGGAAGGCATTAGGTGAAACACTGCATATACTTCTGGTTTCAGTATTTGAGGAAGGATGTGTTTGCATTGAAGGCTGTGTAGAGAAGGTTCACTCGGTTGGCTCCTGGAACGAAGGAGCTGATGCATGAGCATCATTGGGGTCTTGAAGAATGAGAGATGATCTTATCAGATTCTGAGGGAGATTCGCAGGGCAGGTACCGAGAGGATGTCCCCCTAGTGGGAGTACCTGGAACTGGGGCTGAGTTCAGGATGGGAGGTCAGCCACTTAAGATGGAGATGAGGAGGAATTCCTTCTCCCAGAGGATCATGACTCTTTGGAGTTCTCTCCCTCAGAGAGCTGTGGAGCTTGCATCAATGAATATATTCAAGGCAGAAGAAAAGCAGTCATTTGAACTACAATGGAGTTAAGGGTAGGAGAGAGTGCAAAAGAGTAGTGTTGATGCCAAGATTGGATCAGCCATGACATTAAATGGCAAGGCAGGCTCGAGGGGCCGAATGGCCTATTCCTGCTTCCTATGTTAACTATGCCCCACCATTGGATTCCTCATGGACCAACAACAGAGCACAAACTTCCACATACACCCCACTATTCTAGCCAGGACATCTGACAATGAATAACACAATAACACAAGACCAATGGATGCTGACAGAAGCCACGTCCAGGCAGTCCCCAAGTTACAGAAGGGCTCCCTTCCTGACAACTGGCTATGTCGATCTCTCCATAACTCAGAAGCATCCATTTTCTATAGCTACCCATGCCCTTTCTCTTTCCATACACTTACTTTCATTCTTTCATTTTATTGAATATTCATACTAACCCTGCCCATAATTAAACTAATAGAATATATACTGTATCCAGTTATTAATGCGTATCATGAAACATTTTATTATTTTTATTACTAGCTTGAAAAGCACTTTTAAAATGTATGAGGGAATTTGAGTAAAGTGGATTTCCGTGAGTCTGGTCATGTAACCTGGGAACCGCTGTACAGAGCAGTTTTCCTACCTTTAATCAGGCTGAATTTATTAAATATATTGTTATTTTTAATTGTTCCCTACAGATTTAGTGTTTTAGGTGTTTTTAAAATTACAATACTTTATAAAATATTATTTTTAATGTTTAAGAATTTTTGAATGTTTTAAGTATTTTTAAATGTTTCTGATTAAACATTTTAAAATGTGTCAGAAACATTTGATCTCTTTTACACATTGACAGTCTGTTAGCCTGGGAGCTCGGCTTTCAACTTTCAAAGCAGTTTTGGGGCAAAGTGCTCAAAGGCATCTTGTGTTGTGCTGGGCAGTGCCAACCAACAGAAGGCAGGACCAAAGAACCACTCCGGGGGTGTGTGTGTGCGCGTGTATGTGTGTGTGCGTGTGTGTGTGTGTGTGTGTGTGCGCGTGTGTGTGTGTGTGTGCACGTGCGTGTGTGTGTGTGTGTGTGTAGGAGCATTCACGTGTCTGTCGTGTATCTGTGTGTGTGAGACAGAATATATTATTACGTTGCTAACACTCATCCAGATACTTCAAAAGAAAGTTAACAATTAAAAACGTAAGTCTCTTTGGAGTTTCATTACATCCCTTCAGTTTCTTTATTAAAACTGAGAGATTTGTTGATTGTGAAAATGGTTAAATTAGTAACCCTTAGGGTTAGGGTTTGTTCTTTTATGGTTTGTTCTTTCAAATGTGATTCAAAAGAATCAAAGACCCCAGTTATTTTCTTATGAACTGGGGGAATGGGAATTAAAAGAATGAAGTAAGATTGTCGGTGACTACTTATTTAAACTTGGCAAATCAGCCTCCGAAGGGATGAAACCATGCATTGCTTCACAAGTAATGTCCAGTGAAAGCCAGGACAGTTTAGAAAATAATAAAATTGGCATTTACAGTATGGGGTTAGAGTATCAATCAGTCTGGTAAAGGTTTGCAGGCAGCTGGTAAAGTTGTGACCTCTACTCCAGGGACGAGTCCATTCCATCCTCCTCCTCTGAGTTTATAACCAAACACTCATTTTTACCTTCTGTCTGGTGTGGGTCATGTATATTGTAGGTTCACAATTAAAAACTAATCTTGGGTATGAGACTATGAATATAACCGTCCTCAGTGACAGTGGGTCCCAATGTGTGAGGGCCAAATACAAGACTGATGTATTTGCAACCATCTTCATCCAGGAGTGCTTCAGTTCTGCAGATTCTGAAATCTAGAGCACAAGAGATTCTGCAGATGCTGGAATCTCGAGCAACATACAATAAGTGCTGGAGGAACTCAGCAAGTTAGGCAGCATCAATGGAGGGAAATAAACTGTTGATGTTTCAACCCAAAACGTGAACTGTTTATTTCCCTCCATAGATGCTGCCTGACCTGCTGAGTTCCTCCAGGACGTATTGTGTGTGATGAACGGATAATCCATCTTAACCTCATCAGAGGTCCCCACCTTTGCAGACTCAAGTTTCTAGAGCTATACAGCACAGAAGCAGGTCCTTCAGCCCAAGTTGCCCACACCAACCATGGTGCCTACCTGAGACAATCCCATTTGCCTGCATTTGACCAATATCACTGTAAACCTTTCCTACCCGTGTATCTGTCATGTGGTATACTGTATATACACACACAATCATACAAATCCAAGTGTTGGGATCAGCTCTACCATTTAACGTCACGGCTGATGTAATTTCAATTCTGCATTCCCACTGACCCACAATAACCCGTCACCCATTTGCTCATCAGCAATCTATCTAGCTCTGCCTTAAATACTCAAAGGCTCCACTTCCACCCCCCTTTCAGGAAGGGAGTTCCAAAGACTCACGAACTTCCGAGAGAAAATAATTTCACTTCATCTTTCACTTCACTGCTTATTTTTTTAAACAAAAACCCAAGTCCCACAAGAGGAAACCTTCTCTCCATATTCACCCTGTCAAGACACCTCATGATATCACACGTTTCAATTAAGCTCCCTCTCACTCTTCAGATACGAGCCTAGCGTATCTAACCTTTCCTCATAAAGTAACCTGCCTGTTCCAGGTATCAGTAAACCATCTCTGCACTGCTTCCAGTGCATCACCATTCTTCCTTAAATTGGGATTGTGGGTCTCATCAAAATCCCAATATAATTGAAGCATGGCCTGCCCAGTTCTGTGTTCAGTTCCTGTAGCATTAAACAATTGACTTTCCTAATTACTTGGTGCAGCTGCCCACTGGCCTTTATTTAGCATGTAGGAGGAAACCAGAGCACCCAACAAAAGCCCACACAGTCACAGGAAGAACGTACAGAGTTCATTCAATGAAAGGACTGAACCAGGATTCCTGGAATTGAGAGGCAGTTGCACCACATATCCTGCTAATAGAGAAGAAACATTTATGCCCTCTCCGCTTTGTGGTAGCTGGCCCATCTTCCATCCACACCAGCATGTTATCTACAAAAGCCTTTGATGTGGCACCTTATCAAATGCCTTTTACAAGTTTAAATATTATACATCCCCATATCCACAGTGCATGCTTTTCCTTAAAAGAACTTCAATGAATTGTTCAAACATTATTTCCCTTTCACAAAACCAAGTTGACTTTGCCTGCTTATTCTAAGTGTCCTGCTATAAATATTCTTAATAATAGCTTCAAACATTTTCCCAGTGGCAGATGAGAAGCAGACTGGCCTTTAGCTTTCTGTTTTACTGTCTCCCTCCTGTTTTGAGAAGTTACATTTTGTATTTTCCGATCTAATGAAACCTACTCTGAATCTGGGGAATTTTGGAAAATTAAAATCAGCCCATTAACTATCTCACTAGCCACTTCTTTAAAGACTTAAGGGTGAAGTATAGCAGGACCTAATCTAAGGACCTAACCTATCAGCTCACAGCTCCAACAGTTTGCTGAGAACCATGGGCCATAATGAAACAGCTGAGAGCACTGGGTACGGGAAAGGGAATGGGGCCACACAGCATGCTGAGTGTAAGCCTAGAACCAGCACTGTCTGTAACCAAGCAGTTCGGGCACAGTTACAACAATGGCATACATCCAACAATGGAGAAATGTGCACAGGCACATCCGGTCCACAAAAAACAGGAAAAGTACAATCATCAGCAAAGTAAGAGGTGATGTTCAACAATGCAACAACAATTACTCACTATAAAAACCCACTCACTGATGCTCAGTTTGGGTTTCCCCATCACACCCCTGGTCCAGACATGGAACAGAGAGCTGATCTCCAGAGATGAGGTGAGAGTGACTGCCTTGTCATGAAGGTAGTACTTGACCCTGGGTGGCATCGAGGTGCCCTGGTAAAACTGGAGATCAAAGGAGAAACATTGCAGGGACAGGAATCGCAGCTGTGACTCATGGTGGTTGTGAGTGTCAGAGGTCAGTAATCCCAGCCCCGGAGCATCTCCACAGGAGTCCTGCAGACCAGGGTCCTACTTTCTTCAACTGTCTCATCTAACACCTTCCTTCCATTGTGAGGTCAGAAATAGAAAATTTTCTGATGATCCATCTATAACTCCTTATAAAATGGTGTGTGCAGTTAGACTTGGACAACACTCAGACACAGGGAGAACTCTCACATCAGGTTTGGGGCCTGTCTAACAAGAGAGAATTTAAC
>JARFYF010000057.1:31427208-31437429 GCA_030265395.1 Rhina ancylostomus | reverse complement strand
GTCTGTAAGGAGTTTGTACGTTCTCCCCATGTCTGTGTGGGTTTCCTCTGGGTGCTCTGGTTTCCTCCCACATTCCAGAGATGTACGGGTTAGGATGTTGTGGGCATGCTATGTTGGCGACACTTGCGGGCTGCGCCCCAAACACTCTACGCAAAAGATGCATTTCACTCTCTGTTTCAATGTACATGTGACTAATAAAGATATCTTATCTTATGTATGTGGAATAAGCTGCCAGAGGAAGTGGTTGAGTCAGGTACAATAACAACTTCTAAAAGACAGTGGACAGATACGTGGATAGTAAAAGTTTAGAAGGTTAAGGGCCAAACACTGACAAATGGGACATGGTTGGATGGGTATCTTGGTCAACACAGACTAGTTGGGCTGAAGGGCCTGTTTCTATGCTGTATGACTCTAATTACAGGTTCTTTACACACAGAGTGGGAGGTGCCTGGATTGCCCTGCTGGGAGAGGTGGTAGAGGCAGATCTGATAGCAACATTTAAGACACATTTAGACAGGCACATGAACAGGCAAGGAATAGAGGGATACAGACCATGTGCAGGCAGATGGATCAGTTTAGATTAGCATCATGGTTGGTGCCCACATAATGGCTTGAAGGGTTGTTACTCAGCTAAACATGAATTTCAGATCCTTGGATTGCGTAGTATCCTTAGTTCCATAATTAAAAGATATGAAACAGACAAGTCAATAGATTGTAGTGTACTGCAGAATCATAGCTATAAATATTGAATTAAGATTTTGCCCCTGCTGAATTGTGGAGAGCTTTGCAAACTCAGTAAAAGATTTGAGCAGTTAAGGAGAAGTCACAGAGATTCAAAGAGACATAACTGCCAGCCATCTTGTTGATTCTGGTCTGGTAATGTTGGACTTTCCTGGATCATATGTCCATCTTGTTTAACACACTTAACACAATAAATTGATTCTGTCACAAAGCAGGTTTGCATTACCATTCATATAAAAGTCTAATAAATAGAGCCTTGCACTAGCCTCCACCCAACCTTTAACTCCACTATGAAATTGAAACACTAAGTTTCTTTGGGATTACTCCAGTTTAATTAGATAAAATTTCCAGTGTCTGGGTTAGCCTGCATTGCTCAACAGAGATCGGATTGAAATAAAAATCAGTTTTTCCAGCCTTTTATCTAACCACTGTCCACTTCATCTAATCCACAAGTTTCTGAGTTCTGTTTCACTACAGCAGTAACTGTACTTCAAAATCACTTCACTGGCTGAAGCGCTCAGGCTCGAGTGCGTGCAAATCACTTCACTGGCTGAAGCGCTCAGGCGTGCAAGGTGCTCAGAACATATAATTTATTTCATAAGGAAAGAGCTTCTATTTGTTGAGTTATTAGTTTAATCATTCAAAAGGGGGCATGTTAGAAATTGCAACTGTATACACTATCACCTAGGAAAAATTAGCACTGAAGGGATGCCTTATTAGAGAGGTGCTCCCAGGCAGCAGGTAATCGTCCTTGCTCCATTCTTGCATTATTCGTAAATGGTAGCACCATTCGTACCTTTTATAAGCAACTGCAGAAGACTTTCAGGTTTGGTGGCATTGTGACTTCAGGTATTAGCCATTACTGTCAGTGAGAGGGCAGGCTGTCACTGCTGTTCCATCTGTCCCTGCTCTCATTATCAGCAGGGTCCCAATTGGAGGTGCATTTAGATGAAAGGGAGAGAAACTGAATTTTTATATCTATTCAATCATTGTCAATTTGATTGAAGAAAGTGTACAGTTTTAATTTAGATTACAATATTCGGCACATAATGTCATTAACAAAAATAAATACAAAGTGATATTGAAAAGTTTAGTTTATTTTCATTATGATATGACAAGCAAAATAGGCCCAGAAAAATAACATTTCTATAAATACACATTCCTAAATTATTTCAAAATAGTTTACTTTTAGAAATATATAATGTTTCTATCATAAATACAACAATAATAGCTACTATCAAAGTGCATTTCCAAAGGATTTGTTAAAAAATATTATGGATAATTATAGCTTTGAGACAATATGGAGAAAGGTGTCCCTGCTTACATGGAATAAAGTGGAGAATATGTGTTGTACGTTGCTTTGGAAATTTGGTTCCATTGAATGTTTTTTTCCAGAAGTGAAGTTAAAAGAGGATACCTTTTACATTTCCATCTGAAGATGTCTGACTAATGATGAAAAGTTATTACCAATGATTCACATGTGAAACACAAACTTTGAACTGTTTCTAACTTATTACTGCATTTTGTGTAACTTAATTATTGCCTGAACATTCTGTCACTAAGTGGAATTCATTTATCACTTGTATGAAATACTGAAAGGAGAAATTTATCCTTGAGGAATGTAGGCCACCCTAAGTTTATAATCTTTTGTTTGAATGCTCTCATGAAGAAAGGGAATTGAGCAATCACAATTCAATAAAATGTTTAGTCAGATACTCTGTTATTAAGGTAGCTTAACTAGACAGTCAATCAGCAGCAAAAAAAAGACAATTCCAGACAACTATATACAAGTAATATAAATATGTTATATAATTTAGAAGTTTTGAGGATTAATTATCACAATCTCAGTATGAATGTCAGATAAATTTTTTAGAAAGTGCTATGTTAAATACTTTAAGAAATCAACATTCATTTTCATTATGGCAAAATGCACGCATTCTCAGTTTGGGGCCCCACTTACATTCCATGCTTTTGCCCCCGAGAAGGGTAATACTCTGATTTCAGGGACATTGCCCTTTTGGCCAAGTTTCAAGAGGTTTGTCACAGTGAAAATGGCCACGCTTAGTTGTTCAGAAAAGACAAAATGTGCCCTTTTCTGGAATGTTGCTTTCATTATATGTAACCAGCCTTTAGGAATCTGGATTTCTGATAAATATGCCTTTCTAAATCCTCTATGTCCAGATCATGCAGGAAACCCTGACACTTTGGACTACTATACCACCATGCTGGTCACCATCACATGAGGACCCCCCTTCCCCCCAAGGCACTCTGATTTTACTGACCAGCACTCCTTTACATATCTATAAATAAGAGCATTTTTACTACAATGCATTAATTTTAGTTCCAAGACAGCTCAATTTTTAGTTCAATATAACTATGTAATTGTACTAATGTGCTTTCTTCTACTTCAAATCCACTATTATTTGCATGGTCGTTATTTATCTTTGGTATTTCTTATCAGTATTTGTGATGTGGGAAGTACAATCCAGCAGGGTTTTGCATTGTGTTGTAGGATCCCTGTTTCTCCTTTTTCAGGTATAATGCGATCTGGAAGATTAAAATGTTATGTAAGCATGCTTTAAGTACATATTATTATACTGTACTCTTATTTTGCAAATCCCACTTTTAAAATAGATTATTTACTGTGGCGTGCTGTGTATGTGTTTCTATTTATTAGAAGTTGGAAATGAATAATTGTAGTGTGACCTGTGAAATCAAAGTCACCAAGTGAAAGATTCCAGTAATGCTGCTTTATTCACTGCTCATTCATGCCAATTAAAAGTTTGGGAGGTGCCACTGATTGAAAAAAAATCTTTTTCTGAAAGTACAACACCCCTTGGCTGAACTACAACTAGAAACTGGAGTTTCTGTCCAAATGGGATTGAGCAAATTGAACGCATACGAATGACTCATTTCTGTGGCGTGATTCACAGGTAATACAAGTCTCCTGAAGTCATCAGTTGCCCAGGAGACAGATAAACAATGTAAACAGCAGCTTTACCTTGTGCAGTTGTGGAGAAGTATGTCTTGGTCAAAGTGATCTTTCAAAAAAAAGATGCAGACCATGTTTTGCACATGCTGGGCTGCAGTTGGTACACGAGGGCTTCCAACACCCACACCAGGGCCCCTCCCCACTACTAAGGGTCCTCTTAGCCTATGAGCACCAGGCTTATGTACAGCTCATACAAGTGTTTGCAAGACAGGTGGAGTAGATTTCCTCTCTTTCAGTCCAGATGAAGGGTCTCGGCCTGAAACGTCAACTGTCTATTTCCCTCCACAGATGCTGCCTGACCTGCTGTGTTTCTCCAGCAATTTGATTTTTTTTTGAACCCAAATTTATTTTTGAGTTTTCCTGGACAGAACTTCCTGTAATAGGTTCCCTCTAACAACATTCCTGGTAACAGCACCTGATATCATTTCTGCGATACTTTAGGCACCAGGAGATGGTGTGACACAACTCAATTCCACAAGGCAACTTCTTGCTTATGCTCAGGTCCAGCTCCTTGTCATGAGCAACTTCCTTTCACTGGAAAAATTTTCAGCAGATGATGGACTGATTGTCTTAGATTTTTTTTGAGAATAACTCTGACCAGTATACAATTTCAGTCATTTGATGCATCATTTTAGCATGTTAGTCACTGGCATACAGTAAGAGAAACTTTACATTAATGATGTATTCCAATTCATTTGTGAGCCATTCACTTTGGAGAAAAGATGGTGCTGGTTAGTGGAGATAACAATGAACCGAGGAATTACTGTTCATAGAGTCATAAAAAATTTAAGGCACAGGAGAGGCCATCTAGCTCAATGTGTCTGTGCTGGTTGAAAGAAAGTTAACCAGCCTAATCCCATTTTCTAGCACTGGGTCCATAGTTCTGCAGGTCATGGCTCTTCAAGTACACCTCCAAATACTGTTTAATTTCTGCCTCTCCCACCCTTTCAGACGAGTTCCTGACCCCTCTGGGTGAAAACAATTTTCCACTTCTCCCATCTCATCCTTCCACCAATTATACTTAAGTTTTTGTTAAATAACACTTCATGAAGTTACTGGTAATTTCCAATCTCTATGATTCTATGTTGTTGCCATGAAGCTCTGTTACACTATCCACCTTTCACTTGAGGAAGTTGTAGCTGATCTGAGCTGGGGCCTGGCTACTCCCAAGCCTGATGACGTCTAACTATACGTGTTGGGTTGGGCATCAAATAAACTAACTCCCGTTGGTTTCTTATGAATTAATATCCCAAGGCTCAATACTATTTTGATCCCAGTAACCTACCCAAGCCTGGAGGGACCCAGCTGCACGTCAGGTTCAGCTGGGGTGTCAGAAAGATTATACGTCTACATGCCTTGCACTGGATTTGGATTGTCCCTGGATGGGGTGGGTTTAGATTGGTTTTTAATTTTAAACCTGAGCAGGTCAATAATTTGAATATTGTCTTAATAACTCTGGATCTTCCTGCAGCTTCATCTTCATCACGTTTTGAATTATTTTCTGTGAAATGCTGTGCATTTCTAGATGATATCACCACAATGGGTGACACGGTACAATATTGAAAAAACAGATGAACTTACCCATATACAAAAGAGGAAAATGAGCAACAGAATAAGCAGTATGCCCAGCACAAGGAGTATGATTCCCCAGACTGGTATTTCTGTTATGCCAGAAGAGACAGGTGCTTCAGCTTCTGCATGAAGTAAAGACAAAAACAATAGTCAAATGCAAATAAATGAAGTAAAATCTTCAATACCAATAAGAATGAAACTAAATATAAGATTATCAGAGGCATAGATAGGGTAGATAGTCAATTTTTTCCTACGGTAGGGCTATCAAAAACAAGAGGGCATGGGTTTCTAGTAAGATGGAGGAGTTTTAATGGGGTTGCAAGGGGTAAGTTTGATTTTTTACATAGTGGTGGTTGAAATCTGGAATGCGTTGTCAGAGGAGGTGATGGACTCAGAAACAATGACTACGTTCAAGAAGCATTTAAACAGACACTTAAATAGGCAAGGTATAGGAGGATATGGTCCTTATTGCAAGCGAATGGGATTAGTGCAAATGGGCAAAAAGCTTGGCATGGCATGGTGGGTTAAAGGGCCTGTTTCTGAGCTGTACAATGCTATGACTCCAACTTAAATTGGTGGCCAGTGTTTGGTCTTATTAGGAAATGGTTGTGGAACTCTAACTTGTGCTTCCTGTGGGGCCACTGCAGTGAAAGAGGATCAGAAATGCCTGCTGGAGCAACAATAGACCAATCCTGATTCTCAAAGTAAGGCTCCCCACTGGGTTTACAAGTCAAAAGTTCACCCTATACATTGATAGTTGCCTAGCAATTGGATCTCATCCTTATTTGGTGAATACAATAAATGGCTGCTGCATTTCACCTTGACTCAAGATAAGGTATCTCCAAAGCAAAATAAAATTTAACTGAATAATGTATCTTCACTTTAAGAAATCTCTGTTGTAGTTTTCTCTCATTTAAAAACATCAGGAGTTGACTTGTGTGTTCCAGCAGCAGCCACCAGCTGTGAGCTCACCCTGCCCATGGGAATGTGGGTTTGTGCCTATGAAGTGATCTCTCTGTCAATCATGTAGGCTGCCACAGAAATGAGGGAAGTGGGAATGGAGGAACAGGAGAAGGGGGAAAACATAGTGGGATAGGGAAAGGGGGAGAAATCGTGGTTGGGGATTAAATGCCACAGGATACTGGACCTCCCATGTTCTGGTGTGGTCTGCTCAGGTTTATGCTGTGATTGGGCAGTCCCGGGTCATTCACCAGGGGTCACACATCATAGTATCTGAGACACAGCTGGTGTGTCCTTTATAATTGTGGCCTGTCTGCAGAAAGCAGCACATTGAAATCATTGTTGGAGTCAGTGATAATGAAAACACCTTTTACTTCCATTAATGTACATTTGATTCCTGACATTCTGCACGAGGTACTCCTTTGTTAATTTCTGTTGGTAAGTCAGAGAGACACAGTGCACATATTGCTGCTGTCATCACGTGCACAAGATGACTCAGTATTGGGTAAACGGCAGCAGCAAGGGTGGGAATTCAACAGAAAGTGGGTGGAAACATTTAAAATGTATACAGAATGCATTCTTTTGCACTATTATAAAGGCACATTTGACTTTTTCTTGTATTCAACTTGTGGACAAGTGCATCCAAAAAACATTTCCTAATAGTAAACCACAAATGATAAGAATGATCTGTCTCTGATTCTGTGGGAAAAGTCACATTTAAAATGTGCTGTTAGACAGCTACTGTCATCAGATTTTTAAATAATAATTCCAAATTGTGCATATCACATTACTGCCGACATAGACCTGTTAGTTTCTAACCCAGGAAACAGCCAACTCTCCCCTGTTACACTGCTGCCTGCCTATTATACTCTGCTGGGGATAATCCCTGTTTATGAAAAGAATGCCTGTATTGTAGATATCACACTTGAACTAAACATCTGGTCAATGTACCCGTGAAGCTCTTTTGCCCTATTAAAAGACATATTAAATCACAACAGCCAGACTGTTGATAATCCCATTTTGAGATGAAGCAAGAACATTGATTTTAATAATATAACACAATTCACAAGCTGAGATTGTCTGAACTGACTTCAGTTCTTATTGCTAATTTTCCCAAGCTCAAAATGTGAAAAACCTAATTATCGATATGGAAATATTAGAAATAATCAAAATAAAAGCTGATACTTTACCCACTGACAAGCTGTCCTTTCGCAACTGGTAGGTACCTCCAAGTAGGTTTGTTCCATTTGTTCCTGTGGCAAATACTGTTTTGACTTTGTCAGTTATCACCAACTCATTTGTAGCAGCTGGGTTGAAGTAGCACATGCAAGTGCATTTAATTGATCCAATTCTATTGGGAATAAAAGGATAACATCAATTGTAAAAGGAAATTGTTAACCTAATCTATCTGAGACTTGAGCATACATGTAATAATCTGATGCAAAATTAACATTGTGATTCAGTATCTGTTGGAAATATTGACATTAATTGAGTTTTAATCAACATAGCTTATTAAGTGTATTTCAGAATATTTGTATATGAATAATAAATATGGCAATAGTTGGCATGTAACTTTTTGCTGTTATTAATGCTGGAGAAATTAAAGATTCAATTAAGTTTGAATTAACTAAATTAAGTTAATGCATATTTAACTTTCATTATCTGTTTTACCCCATATGCCAGAATTTGTAGGATATGATCAGTCAGGAAACTTTTGAATACTTCCAGAGTTCAAAAAGGTAATTTTTGCTTTAACTTAGAATTGTTAGGCCACATCTGGAATACTGTGTGCAATATTGGTCAGTACACTAAAGGAAGAATGTGATTGCACTGGAGAGGGTACAGAAGTGATTGGATATTGCCTGGGATGGGCATGTGACTTAGGAGAAACTTGTTAGGCTGGGTTTATTTTCCTTGAAGCAGTGGCAGTTAAGGGGGAACCTAAAAGAGGTATATAAAATTATAAGGGGCATAGATAGGGTGAATAGTGAGAAGCTTTTCCCCAAAGCAGAGCTGTCTAAAACCAGAGTGTAGGTTTAAGGTGAGGAATAAGAGGTTGGAGGGGTTATCTGAGGAAACGTCTTTCACCCAGAGGGTAGTTGCAATATGGGACACACTCTGAGAAGGTGGTGGAGACAGATATTCTCAACTTTTAAAAAGTACTTAGATGAGCAGTTGAATCACGAGGCATAGAAGACTACCGATCAAATGCTGGTAAATGGGATCTGTATAGATGGGTACTTGATGATTGGCATGGGCATGATGGGTCAAGGGACCTGTTTCTGTGCTGTATGATTATGGTTCAGTAGTTATCAAAAGTCGAGCAACAGATAGCTAAAACGAAACAGATTTTGGAGAATTATAGCAATGTTTCACTACATGGTTAAATTTAGCTCCAGGCACAGTTAAATTTTGTATTGATATGCTTATTTCACAAACCAGTTTTGGATTCTGTTATTGAGCTGGATCAATAATAGGTAATATTTTTGTTTAATCTCAAAAATATTTAAAATGTAGAAGAAACCCTCTTACCTCAGCCCTGTAACTTTGCAGACACGATAGCTATCTTTGAGTAAGCTGTTTCTGTATAATGCCATGAGCTGAAAAATATAACAGTTCAGTACTGATTGCATACGTTTCAAAATATAAATTAATTTTATGGAAAATGTTGAAACAGATTCATTGAGCAGAATTTTTACAAAAATTGTACATGCTGTAAAATGTATGACACTTAGAAAATACAGAGCAAAGTATTTTACGCATCTGGTCTTGTGGCTCTACAGGTTTAAATTTCAAGCAGTGTCAACAAGATGGTCCTTACCATTTCAGTAATATTGTTAACTAAACTTTGGTATTCAGGGGAATTTGGGTCATTAAGTTCTTCAGTAAAATTTCTGTTTATAATTGTGAAATTAAGTTCAAATGACAAGTCTCCTTCTCGGGCTTCAAGTGCAGGTACAGTTGTTTGTGTTTCTGGTTGCAGTTCTCGATAGCCTAGTATTAAGATGGGAAACATTAAAATGTTATTAATGGTTTCAGGAAAACTATAAATGAATATCAAATAGCTTAAGTGCACCAACTTCAAGATTACATTTAGATTCATAGTTTTTTTTAACTGAAAGTGAGAACTTAATCTTTTTTCAATTTTTGGAATAGTCTGTCTTGAACTTTTACTTCAGCTGCCATATGGGTCTCAATTACCCTAATAAAATCTTTATGGGTATTTGGAAAGAAGCTGCAGGACTCCACTCTTTTTTTGTCACATTGAGGGTATTGGAGCTTGAATCATTCATATGACTCTATAACCATTAAAGCTATATATGTCCAGCCTAATTTTTCAACTTAAGTAATGACTTCCTGTTTAATTTATTCACTTAAATGATTTGAACTGATGCATACCATTTACATAGAGGCTATTTTCATTCAATGAATATTCTCCCAATTGAGTGATTTTCTCGGTATTATCCCTGAACTCATTGTAGACATCAACGACTGCAACAGTGGGATCATTTTTAAAAGAACAAAATGCTTCAATTTTAGTATGCTCTGTGTTTCTAGGACTGGAAAGAAAAGGAACATACAGTTAGTGAAAGTCATTTCAAAATGCAAAATTGATGCATTTAAACTGAAATATTAATATTTCTAGATAGCTTCCATAAATATATTATTAAAATAACGAAGATCACTTTTTTATAATTAGTCTATAATGCTGAAATGACATAGATTGATGTATTAAACTTAGAAAGTCAATCACTGAGCAAAAATTAAAATGCTGTGCAGTTCAATGAATGGGAAAGGAGCTAGCCAACCACGTCAGCTGTATTTACTATTATTTTCTGCTTGTTACATTTTGATTTGAAAAATCATTCATATGTTGTCGGAAGCAAGAATAATTCATTTTAAAATACTTTGTCTAAATATTATGTACATGAAAAGCATCATTCTTTCCAGACATT
>JARFYF010000057.1:31351600-31362359 GCA_030265395.1 Rhina ancylostomus | reverse complement strand
CTGCAAAATCTGCTGTCTCTGCTCATGGAGAAAGAGACCAGTTCTGAGCATCATGTTATCCCTTAGAAGGGTATTTTCTAAGTGGAGACAGATTGGCAGACATTATTGTAAATGGGGGTCTTTGTACAAGTCACTGGAGACTAACATGCAGATACATCAATTGATTGGTATTAGAATATAGAACATAGAACAGTACAGCATGGAACAGGCCCTTCAGCCCACAATGTTGTGTGCACATCTTTGAACTTGCCGCCTCTCACCTTAAATGCATGTCCTCTGGTATTAGACATTTCAGTCCTGTGAAAAAGATAATGACTGTCTACTCTATCTATGCCTCTCATAATCTTATAAATCTCTATCAGATCTCCCGTCAGCCTCCACCGCTCCAGAGGAAGCAACCTAAGTTTGTCCAACCTCTCCTCATAGCACATGCCCTCTAATCCAGGCAGTATCTTGGTAAACCTCTTTCGCACCTTCTCCAAAGCTTTGAATTCCTTCCTGTAATGGGGCGACCGGAACTGAATGCAATACTCCAGATGAGGCCTAACCAGAATTTTATAAAGCTGCTGCATAACTTCCTGACTCTTGAACTCAGTGGCTCAACTAATGACACCAAGCATGCCATATACCTTCTTTACCACCCTATCAACCTGTGTAGCCACTTTCAGGGAGCTATGAACTTGGACCCCAACATCCCTCTGCTCATCAACACTGTTAAGGGTCCTGCCATTAACAGTGTACTGTCCCTTTGCATTTGATCTCCCAAGCTGGAACACTTCACATTTGGCCGGGTTGAACTCCATCTGCCATTTCTCCACCTGCATCTGCAACTGATCTATATCCTGTTGTATCCTTTGCCAGTCTCCTACACCATCCATAGCACCACAAGTCTTCATATCATCTACAAACTTACTAACCCACCCATGTACATTTTCATTCAAGTCATTTATATACATCACAAACAGCAGAGGTCCCAGTACGGATCCCTGAGGAACACCACTGGTTACAGACCTCCAGCTAGAATAAGTCCCATCAACTATTATCCCCTGTCTTCTATTGGCAAGCCAGTTCTGAATCCAAACAGCCAACTCCCCATGGATCCCATGCATCTTAATCTTCCAGAGCAGCCTTGTCAAACACCTTAATAAAATCCATGTAGACAACATCCACAGCTCTACCTTCATCAATCACCCTCATCACCTCCTCAAAAAACTCGATCAAGTTAATAAGACATCTCCTTTGACACCCAAGGTTCCCTTCCCCTGCCATCTTTGTCCTGCCTTCTTACTGAAACATCCCTGTCCTGTACTCTGTGCAGTTGGTCCTTAAACACCCTCTACATGTCAGATGTGGACTTGCCCAAAAACACCTGTTCCCAATTAACTCTCCCTAGTTCCTGCCTAATGCTCTCGTAATTTGCCCTGCTCCAATTTAATACTCTCCCACAAGGTTCATACTTATCCTTATCTATAGCTATTTTAAAACTTAAGGATTTGTGATCACCGTTCCCTAACTGTTCTCCTACTGAAAGGTTGGTCACCTGACCAGGCTCATTACCCAATGCCAGGTCCAGTACAGTTCCTCCTCTTGTTGGACTATCTACATATTTATTTAAGAAACCCTCCTGGATACACCAAACAAATTCTGCCCCATCTAAACCTGCACTAAGGAGGTCCCAGTTTATACTATGGAAGTTGACGTTCCCCATGACAACAACCCTATTGGTTTTACACCTTTCCCTAATCTGCCTGCATATCTGTTCCTCAATGTCCCAGTGGCTAATGGGGGGTCTGTAGTATAATCCCATCAGTGTGATTGCATCTTTCTTATTTTTGAGGTCATATGCAGCTAGTATGTTGCTCTTTATGGGAGAGGATTGAGTACAGAGATACAGATGCCTCACTGCAATTATAAAGGGGTTTCACATCTAGAATATTGTATAGGATGTGTTTTTTTTAATCTAAAAAGGATAAATTTGGCATTGAGAGAATGCCTTGAGGGTTTGTCCCTCTGCTTCCAAGGATGACATGTTTGCTATGTGGGGAGAGATTGAGTAGACAAGATTTGTATTTGCTGGAGTTCAGACAGATGACAGGTGACCTTATTGAAATGTGCAAAATTGTTACAGAACTGGAGGGTGAATGTTGGAAAGATGTCTCCCCTGGCCCAGCAGCCCAGAACCAGGGGTCTCAGTCTCAGAATAAGGGACTGGGATGAATAGACATGTTTTGGATCAGAGGGTGGTGAATCTTTGAAATTCTTCACCCAGGAGGGTTGTGGAGGTTCAGTCACTGAGTTCACTCAAAATGGAGGTCAGTAGATTTTTAGATATTAAAGGAATCAAGAGATGTGAGCATAGTTTACAGATGACACCACCGTAGTGGGCCTTATCTCAAATAGCGATGAGTTGGAGTACAGGCAGGAGATAGCCTAGTGACATGGTGTCATGACAACAACCTTTCCCTCAGTGTCAGCAAAACAAAAGAGCTGGTCATTGACTTTAGGAAGGAGGGAGGTGCACATGCTCCTTTTTACATCAACAGTGCTGAGGTTGAGAAGGTTGAGAACTTCAGGTTCCGAGGAGTGAACATCACCAATAGGTTGTCCTGATCCAACTATGTTAATGCTGCAGCCAAGAAAGCTCACCAATGCCTCTACTTCCTCAGGAGGCTCAAGAAATTTTTGTTGATGCACTATCCGGATGCATCCCAGCTTGGTATGGCAACTGCTCTGCCTGTGACCGTGGGAAACTGCAGAGAGTTGTGGCCACAGCCCAGCGCATCCCAGAAACTAGCCTCCTCTTCAAGGTACTTCTCACTACCTCAGTAAAGCAGCCAGCATAATCAAAGACCCCATTTACCCTGGACATTCTCTCTTCTCTCTCCTCCCATTGGGCAGAAGATTCAAAAGTCTGGAAGCACGTACCACCAGTCTCAAGGACAGCTTCTATCCCACTGTTATAAGACTACTGAATGGTTCCCTAGTACAACAAGTTGGACTCTTATGTTATATTATCTTGACCTCACAATCTACCTCATATGACCTTGCACCTTCTTGTCTACCTGCACTGCACTTTCTCTGTAACTGTAACGCTTGATTCTCCATTCTGTTATTGTTTTACCTTGTACTACCTCGTTGCACTGATATAATGAAATTATCTGTGTAACTGGTATGCAAGACAAGTTTTTCACTGTACCTTGGTACATGTGACAATAATAAACCAATTACCAATTTAGTGCAGGAAAGTAGAGCTGAGACAGAAGATCGGGCATGATCTTGATGAATGTCAGAAGGGCCAGATGGTCAACTCCTCAACCTGTTGGTCCCTGGAGTGCTGATTGTAGGAACATCATGCCCCATTTGGGAATGCTGTTGTCAGGCAAAAGGCCTTATTCCCCTTGGGTTTTGGAGTAGCCTGTCACACCTTGGTTTCCTTCAGGCCCACCCCTCTCCTCCTGCTCCGAGTTGTGCAACAGACCACCACGTAAACACCCAAGGCAGTTACACAGTGAAAGTAATGCTCAGCACTCACCCACTCTGCTCACACCACATTTACGCTCTTTTATGGAACCTATACTGGACTCTCCAACAAGGTGGCTCTTTTCTCCTTAAAAGCACAGATACTGTGTATGTTGTTTCATTTGAAACTTTCTTTCCTTGGGTGGCCCATGTTGTGTCTGGATCTGTGGCATGGATAATTTTAAAAGGCAGGCTTGGACAGAGATTCTTATCACCTGTCCTTCCTCTGTGTTTTGTGTGTCCTGATATTTCACTTCCACAGAAGACGCTAGGAGATATTTTCCATTAAGTGTGATATGAGCTGTCATCAAGAATCCCCACCATCCAGGTCCTGCCCTCTTCTCACTTCTACCATTGAGCAGGAGGTACAGAAGCCAGAAGTTCCACACCACCAGGTTCAGGAACAGCTACTTTACTGCAACCATCAGGCTCTTGAACCAACCCACACAAACCTAACCCTACCTCAGCAATGGAACACTATGGACTTCTCTTGCGCTACTATGGACTTTTCTCTGATTGTGTCATTGTTTGAGCTAATGCCTTGTTTTGCAATCTTTTTTCTCTTCACTGTCTTGTATAATTTACATATAATTTATATACTGTGTGTTGTCTGAACCTACAGGCCTGTGATGCTGCTGCAAGCATTATACCTGTACCTCACTAGACTTGTGCACATGACAATAAACTTGACTTGTTATTAACTCTCATTCACATGATATAAGTGTCTTAATTCTATTATTTGCTCGTATATTTATTAAGGTACAGCACTATGTGAAAGAATATTGAATTGTAGTTTGCATTTGTATCTGCTTTTACTGGACAAATTCTTAGTGATTCTGTTGCACATCATTTCTCAACCCTCAGTATTCCATTTGTAATGTGAACGCCAATCCTACAAATAGCTGAAGTCTCAAGGTTTTAGAAGAAAATCTTTTCACCAAATATAAAAGAATCTCTGAACAAAACAAAATATTTTTGTGTTGTTATAAAAGTACTGTGAACTACTCAAACATTAAAACACTGATGACTTTTATTGGGTTAGGAAATCTCAACATGTTCACATAATAATGTACAATAATATTGTTTAAATTAATAATTATAAAACTCTGATACATAACAGTTATGTAAAATTCTTTCCACTATTAGATTATCAAAACTAATGCATTTTTAATTCTCTGAGGGCCGATTCTGTAATTTAAAACTATATGCCCACTTTTGGTGGCATTTTTGTTTTGAGCACCTCTCCAAAGGCATCAGTAAATTGCAGAATCATCCCTACAATTTCTCATAAATTCTAATAGAACAGTAGAATCACAGACATAACGTTTACATTTAAGTACATAGTTACGATCAAATGAAGTGCAGATTATTTAAATATTTTAAAAAGCAGATGCCTTTCCATTAGATTGTTCTCAGCATATAGCTGCTTAGTGTGTCTGCAATCTGCTCTCTCCTACATACAGAGAGATGGTGAAATAAAATTAACACATCCAGAATGGTCATCAAGTTGACGAAGAGTTTCTGTGCTGTCTGGGGTGTGAGCTCAGTTCAGCACAGAGCCTCATTTATATAAAATGGATGAACTGTGAGCACTGTTCCAGTAAGTAGCTAACCAGGTGGCCCTAATAAATACCATTGGCTCATAGCTCGGTTCCGGATGGTGCTGCAGCTTGAGGTGGCGTCGAGAGCAAAAGACAAAGTGGAAGAGGCTGACCTGAGTTGGCAGGGGCCCTCGTACTTTTGTGAATCCAGTGTCAATCCAGCACAGAAGTGAAAATTTGAGGTGAAACTTAAATCATTTTCCAAATACAAAATGTGCTTGCAAATACAGGTTTATTTCAATATACCCTTTAACTACAAGAAATGTATTAAATATTCCCCCGCTACTTATGTGTTACCAAATCAGTAGCAGGAACAGATACAAAAATAGCATCCTTTGACTAGTGAAATTTAACAGCAGTAGCTTGTTTATATTTGAAACTGTGAAGGGTGAACAGCATTTTCACTCTTTGAGAAATGTTCCAAACTTTGTTTTTAAAGATCTTTTCAGAAAAGAATTGCATGTTTATATCCAGGTGATTCAGGCAACTGCTTTTCTCTGAACAAAATCAAAGAAGAATAAAACTTTGGCCAAATTTGCTGCTCAAGGTGATTTAGTCAAAAAATATATTAATCTGTTTTTGTCCATATATTTACTACAACTAAATTTCATTACCTACAATCTTAAATATTACAATAATCATATTGGAAAGATGAACTTTCAAGTGCAAGAACTACTTCCTTCCATCCAGATGAGAATAGTAGATTCCAAAAGGATCTTGTAACATATTGTAGAAGCCAGTGAACTTCTTCTTTATACATAATGCAATCTGGAAGGAAATGATAATGTTTATTTGAAGAGTGTTATGCATGAAGTATTACAATATTTAGGCACGGTAAGCTTACAGGTTACATGCTCATAGAAACAAGGTAGGAAGAAAAGAAAATTGGAAATAACTTGATTGATATTTGATTGATCATTTTGAACTACAAATTAGGATGAATCCTATGCTCTTTCTGTTTGGAAAGATTCTACAAAGTTAATCCATGTGTGGTGTATGTTAAGAAAACAAACTCATCAATATATATCCAGTGCTATATATTTCTAATGTTGTTTAGAAAGTAGGTTGAGTGGTCATCTCTTCAGGAAATGAAGCATGAGTAGTATCATGAAGGGGCATTGCAAATAACGGAGATACTCTGGGGTTGACTGGGGTGCTTCAGAATGACCTGATTTCTCCTGGGTTTATGTTATCAACTGTCAAATGAAAGGGATGAATTGGAGTGATGAACAGGTGTTCAGTTGTTTTCACTGGTGATTCAGCAGGTGGATTTTATGTCCTAAGCTTGTCATCCATGCAAAGTTGCATGAGAGGGGAATGGATGCATGTACCTTTAAACTGAATCACACCACCATTGTGTTTAAGCTCTGTTTATGTGAGAATATTGTATTATTTGATTGTATTTCTTGTTACAGTGTCATTTATTTCATTGTTGCTCTATCTGAGGCAGTGCTCTACAGGTGAGGGTAAAACTATCTGCAGACGCCAGAAGCCTTTTGTCTGCTGTTCAATTTTCATGCACGCAGATGCTGTGTGACACCCAGTTTGTCATTAGAACAAATTGCACTGGCATCTGAAAATGTCAGCACCCCACTGCGCTAATTCAGCTCCATCTTCTCTTCATCTTTGCCTTTGCTGACAATGCTTCTTCTACAGTTGGAAAAGCAAAATACTGCAGATACTTTCTGATGTTAGGGCAGCAACTGAAATGTTACTTCTGTTTCTCCTACCACAGATGCTGCCTGTTTCCAGCACTTTGTTGATTTTTGATTCCCGCTAACCTACGTTTCCAGGTAAGTAAACTGTCACTTTTTTTTAATAGGAATGCCATCCTTGATTGGAATCACATTTTAAAAGAATATCTATGAAAACAAGTTAAACACACAATGATCTGGAAATCACAATTTTTTTAAAGTACACTCATGATCATTTCTGGTTTTGGAACAATCGGATACAGCTCCCACACCTCATGGCAGAACTACACCTTCGAGAAGCTGTTGATTTTGAGTGCAATCCTGAGATTAGTTCTAATCGTCTTGAACAAACATTTCCATCAGTTGTTACTAACAGTTACTGGGTAGATGTGTGAAATTATCTTTTCAGCCATTTTGCTTAATTTTATCAAAGAATTCTGTAACTAGTGAGCAGTTTATAGCAGGCCTGAGCAGCTGAATGTAATCTTCAGGCATGTTGATATATCAGTCCAAGAATCGAATGTACTTACCAAACAGCCCAAAATCATAAGGAAAAACAAAGCCAGCAGAATGGCTAACACTATAACTATGATGGCCCAATATGGCAATTCAGTTCTGTTGGAAGTAACAGGTGACACAGCAGCTGTAGGGAAATAGACAAATTATAAGTGTATAATTATACAAAACATAATATCTCAATTACGGCTTATTAGGTGTAATCATCTAGTTAATACACCATTCTACATATTTAAGGAAATGTTATGCAAAAGAGTGGAGTCAGGGCAAGGATTGATTTGAAATTGAGGTTAACAATTTAAGATCTAATGCACTGTAATCCAGAAACCAGCGTGGGTCAGAACGGGCAAGAGGTTGGGTGGGCAGACCAAGAGGGTTTAATACAAGACACAGGATAGAGCAAATGTTAAGAATGTAACAAGAGTTGTTTTGTACTCATGGACATATTAAATAAGATCTGGTTTAATCCTTTGATGCCTTAAGATGTAACCGTGCAGAAGTATGATGAGGGAGTTCACTTTTTACTTTTGAATTTTTTCCAATCGTTTTCCTGCCACTGATATAAGCCTCTCTGGCCCATAATGATTTGGGTTACCCCTGCTGCTCTTTTTGAGTAAAGGAACTGCATTTGCTGTCCACCAGTCATCCAGTACTTCATCTATGGCTAACAAAGATGCAAAAGATCTGTAATCCTTAATCCTGCCACCCTTACCTTTCACCCTCATGGGACGATGTTGACCCTGAACTCTCACTATCCCCCTTTTAAAAGACTCTCACTCATGGGATGGTGTTTCATCTACAACCAACTGCTCCAAATCTATTTTTGCCTGGTCCTGCCTTATATTAACAATTGCAAATAGGTTTATCAATGTAGAATAAGTAAATATATAAAGGGAAGTAGCAATAATACGTACCCACAGATAAACTACTACGTCGAAGTTGAAATTGGCCAAGCCACCTTATGCCATCTGTTCCTCTTGCAAATTCTGATCTGATTCTCTCTTGAGTGATTTTACTAGTTTCTCTAACAGGGTCAAAGAAGCAAGAAGTGGAAACTTTCACTGATCCTGGGCTGTTGGGGGAGATCAAAATTTAAGACAATGTCAATAGAAATTTCTTACTAAAAGTATATTGTAACTTATACCTGTGTTGGATTTCACAGCAGGAATATCAATGTTCACCATTCTTACCTTGTAAATTGAACAGCAACTTCCAGTAACCACACACATACTTAAATATATACAGTAAATTTGGAAGTGCCCTGCTCTTGAAAAAATGGCTTAAAAATGATATCTCAACAAAAGATTCACCACTGAGATACATACTGAATGTGGCAGATGTTAGGACATGTCCTTCAGAGTACAGTATATGTAAATTTTTAATGACATGATCAGTCTTAACTGTTGCCAAACAAACTCTCTGGTTCAGAAAATTAACCTTAACAAGCAGAATCTTATACTTGAGATTTAATTTATTTTTAGAGATTTTTTAAACAATGTCATTTTTTCTTTATGTCTCTTGTTTCCCTTTCAAAATTCATTCTTTATTGCCCCCTTGCCAGTTTACTTCCTATAACTGGTTTGATTTTGAATTAAATGCCATAACTGACACTTCCCATTCAACCTCTGTGCAGCTCTTGGTGATACATCTGTCAGTTCAGAAGTGCAAATAAAATGGTGTAGAAATTCATTGTCAGTCATGAGTTCTAAATGCATATCTGGCAGGATCAGTGGGCTGTATTTCCTCTAAGGAGGCAGATTACGACACACGTATATAGTGGTTAAAATTCCATAGTGCTAACTGAGGAGTGGGCTCTCTGAGCCAAGGTCTGAATGGAACTGACCATGGAAAAACCCAGAGAAAGTCTACAAGGAAGTCCAATTCTTACAAAAACTTTCCACTGAATGCAAAATCCTTTCTCTTTTAGCATTATATTAAACCTGAACTCCAATTAATTTGGTTTATTATTGTCACATCTACCAAGGCACAGTGAAAAACGTGTGCTATCCATACAGATCAGTTGATTACATCAGTACATTGAGGTAGTACAAGGGAAAAGCAATAACAGAATGCAGAATAAAGTGTAACAATAATAATAGAAGTAATGAGTAGACGTGCAGAGAGCAGCTTGCAACGAGTCGCACGCTCAATTTATGTAAAAGATAGGGCTTGATTTGGCCCATCATCCAGACTCACTGCATGAACTCATCACCCAACCCAGATGTGGAGGGTTGATTGAGCTAACCATCTGCATTCACCAGGAATCAGGTGAGTCCTCGTGAGATCTCAGCAGCGAATGGGTCTCAGGGCAAGTTGCACTGAGATAATGTCCCCAAATCACCCCGACAAGCCTTTGACAGCAAGCTTTGTCTCCAGTTAGAAACTTGCAAGGCCATTTTTATAGTTTAATAGCTTAGGACGTTCAGTGGCACTTAAGAACAACTAAAATTGCCATTAATACTATCTGAAAAGTTTAAGAAATGGCTAATTATTAATAATGAAATAGATTACTAAATGTCTTTACGAAATGATAAATTACAAAACTCTTTTCCTTACCTTAATTCAGTAACACGGCAGAATTTATAACTTTCTTTCAGATTGCTTTTTCTAAATAACTCTAACATCTGTAAAAGATTTATAGTAAATGTTAGCCAAGTCTTTTCTAAACATCTAAAATAATAATTTAAATGAATTTGGGTGAAAATGGAATGAAATAGACCAAAATAAATTTACCACATCTGTTTGTCACATTTAAAATATGTTAAAATTAAATAGATCAAGTACATAAAATATATTCTTCAAGATGTTGTCATTAAAAATATACAAACTTTTACATATTTTATGTCTAAGCAATTAACAAAAGCAGAAATCAATACCCTTGTCAAAATATTGGTTGTCAGGGTTGTATATTCAGAGGAATTTAAATTTTGGAGTTGGTCCGTAAAGTTGACATTTATTATTGTGAAATTAACTTCAAAAGTGAGATCGCCTTGACGCTCTGAAATTGATGGCAGAGTCATTTTTAAAGGTGTGGCAGTTGTGGCAGCAGATTTTGGTTCCTCGCAGCCTAAAATAAGACATATATTTAATATTTCTCCAGAGTTAATTCAGAAACAATTACAGTCAAATATAACATCAATATCTAAAGTTTACAATCCTCACTGTTAACACCCCTTATCTTGAAAAAAAACAGAACAAAAAAAGCAGCATTGACACAGAAGTTAATTTAAGTAAGAGGTTATAAATATCTAAATAGTCAAAAATGGATATTGATGCATTTTTGGATTTAAGGGATATGTGGTTAGCACAGGAAAGTGGTGCTGAGGTATAAGATCATCAGTGAGATTATTGGATGGTCTTCTCCTGTTTCTCTTTCTTAGGTTCTTATATTTGTCAGTTAGTAATTCACTATGTTAAACTAATGGAATA
>JARFYF010000057.1:31285312-31297157 GCA_030265395.1 Rhina ancylostomus | reverse complement strand
GGATCTGACTTGAAACCTATGCTCTCTGGTTTATGAAACCCCTACAATGGGAAAAAGATTTGAACTATCTCAGAATCAGAATCAGGTTTATTATCACCGACAAATGTCATGAAATGTATTGTTTTGCGGCAGCAGTACGGTGTAAGACAAAAAAATCAACATAAACTACAAAATAAATAAATAAATAAATGTTGCGGAGGAGGAATGAAGAGGTAGTGTTCATGGGTTCAAGGACCGTTCAGAAATCTGATGGCGGAGGGGAAGAAGCTGTTCCTGAATTATTGAGTGTGGGTCTTCAGGCTCCTGTATCTCCTCCCCGATGGTAGTAATGTGAAGAAGGCATGTCCCAGGTGGTGAGGGTCTTCAGTGATGGATGCCACCTTCTTGAGGCACTGTCTTTTCAAGATGTCCTCGATGGTGGGGAGGGTGGTGCTGGGGATCTATAATATCTATTCCTCTCAGAATCTTATATATTACTGTCAGGTCACCCTCAGCCTCCTCCATGCCAGGGAAATCAAGCCCAGCCTTTCCAATCTGTCACCAAGACTAAAGTCGACATCCTGTGCACTCTCTGCAATGCAATCATATTCTTCCTGTACTGTGGTGACTGGAACTGCACACAATATTCCATGTGTGGCCTCACCAGTGTTTGGTAAAGGCAACATAACGTCCCAACTCTATGCCCTGACCCACGAAGACAGGAATGCCAGATGCCTTCTTCACCTCCTGATCCACCTGTGTTCCCACAGTCAGGGAACTATGGATTTGGACCTCCAGGTCTCTCTGTTCATCAGCATTCCTTCCTGCCCTCCCAATTACTGTGTATGTCCTCCCCAGATATGACTTCCCAAAATGTATCACCTCGTACTAGTTGGGATTAAATTCCATCTGCCAACGCACTGCCTGACTTCCCAATTGATCTATATCCCACTGGAGCCTTCAGCAACCTTCAGTATCCACAAAACCATCAATGTTTGTGTCATTAAAATTTACTAATCATACCTCCAATATTCACATCCAAGTCACTAACATATATCACAAACACCAACGGTTCCACCACTGATCCCTGTGGTGCACCATGAGATGGACTTCCAATCAGAAAATCATTCTTCCACCCCTTCCCTCTGCCTCCTATCACCAAGCCAGTTTTGGATCCAATTAACCAGCTTGCCTTAGATTCCATGTGCATTAATCTTCTGGACCAGCCTACCATGCAGGACCTTGTCAAATGCCTTACTAAATTCCATATAAACAATATTTACCCCCTGCCTTCATCAATATCCTTGGTTACCTCCTCAAAAAACTCACCAAATTAATTGAGATTGGACTTCCCCCGCACCAAGCCACACTGACTATCCCTGATCAGTCTCTCTTGCTAGTCATGAACCATTCAGGAAGCAATGAGTGTCCTGGTTCTCAGACTATGAGTGTGGAGCGACGTTCTTGTCTGTCCCTGAGTGACCCGATGTTCCAAGTCCTGAATTTCTAACTGAAGCTAGGGGTTGCCTGAGGGTGACTTCTGTCAGCTGTTGTACACTAGTCACTTGGCAGAGCAAGATCTTGGTTCAGTGGCAGGGGGAGCATGTGTATGCAGAGGCACACGCACGCACGCACACAATTCTATTGGGTTTAAAGTAGTTATTGAAAAAGATCAAACTGGTTCACAAGTTCTTAAGTTGGGGCAAGGCTGATATTGGTGGCATTGGACAGGAACTTGCAAAGGTTGATCAAGAGAGGCTGTTTTCAGGTAGAGGGGTGTCTGGCAAGTGAGCTTTCAAAAGTGAGATGGAGAGAGTTCAGGACCAACATGTTCCTGTTAGACTGAAGGGAAAGGCTGGCAGGATTAGGGAACCCTGGCTGACATGATATTGAGGCTCTGGTCAGGAAAAAGAAGGAAGCATATGTCAGGTATAGGCAGCTGGGATCAAGCAATTCACTTGAGGAGTATAACGGATGTTGGAGTACACTTAAGAGGGAAATCAGGAGGGCAAAAAGAGGACATGAGCTCACTTTGGCAGATCAGGTAAATGAGAATCCTAAGATATTCCATAAGTCTATTAAGAGCAATAGGGTGGCTAGAGAAAGAGTAGGTCCCCTTAAGGATCAATATTATTGTCTATGTGTGGAGTCACAGAAGATGGTCAAGGTCTTAAATGAATATTTCTCATCTGTATTTACCGTGGAAAATCTCATGGAACCTAGGGAATTCAGGGAAGAGAATTATGATGTCTTGGAACATATCTACATTACAAAAGAGGAGGTGCTCGTGGTCTTAAGGAGCATAAATATGAATAAATCCCTAGGGCCTGACCACGTGTGTCCTAGGACATTGTGAGAGGCCATGGAATATATATCTGGGGCCCAGGCAGAGATTTTTGCATCATCATTAGCCGCAGGTGAGGTACCTGGAACTACAGGTTGGTGAGCCTGGTACAGTGGAAGGAAAGTTACTGGATGGGATTCTAAGAGATTGGATCTACCTGCATTTGGAAAAGCAAAGACTGATTAGGGACTCTCAGCATGGTGCTGTGCGTGAGAAATTGTGTCTCATGAATTTGATTGATCTTTGTAAAGGGCTGACCAGGAGATTCAACAAAAGTAGGGTGGAAGACATTGTCTACATTGACTTTAGCAAGACCTTTGACAATGAACCACATGTTAAACTGGTCAGGAAGGTTAAATCCAGGGTGAGCCAGCCAATGGGATACAAAATTGGCTTGGAGTTAAGAGTCAGAGCATGGTAGTATCGGGTTCTTTGTCAGGTTGGACCAGCAGTGTGCCACAGGGATCGATGCTGGGTCCACTGTTCATCATCTACATTAATGCTTTGGATGAGAATGTAGTTGGCATGGTTAGTAATCATTATCCAAGATTACAACAGGATCTAGATCAACTGGGAAAGTGGGCCAAGAAATGGCAGATGGAATTTAACTCAGAAAGTGTGAGGTGTTGCATTTTGGTAAGTTGAACCAGAACAGGGTTTACACAGTGAATGCAGGGCCATGGAGAGTGTTGTAGAACAGAGAGAGAGACACACAGGGATACAGGTACATAGTTTCCTGAAAGTAGTGACCTGGGTAGACAGGGTGGTGAAGAATTCATCGGTCAGGGCATTGAGTGCAAGAGTTAGGACATCATGTTACAGATGTTGGTGAGACCACACTTGGAGTATTGTGCACAGTTCTGGTTGCCCAGCAATAGTAAGGATTTAGCTGGAGAGGGTGCAGGAAAGATTCACAAGGATGTTACCAGGACTTGAGTTCTTGAGGGCTTGAGTTATAAGGAGAGACTGGATAGGCTGGGTTTTTTCCCCTGGAATGTAGGACGCTGAGGGGTGACCTTATAGAGATATATAACATCATCAGGCTCAGAGATAAAGTCACAGTTTTTTTCCAGGGGTAGGGGAGGTTTAAGGAGAGGGGAAAGATTTAAAAGGGACCTGAGGGGAAACTTTTATCATACAGGTATGTGGAACAAGCTGCCAGAGGAAGCTGTGGAGGTTGGTATAACTACTTTTAAAAGGCATTTGGACAGTTACACGGAAGGGAAAGGTTTAGAGGAAAATGGGCCAAATGCAGGCAAGTGGGACTGGCTCAGGTAGGTAACATGGGTGGTATAGACAGGTTGGGCCGAAGACCCTGTTTCTGTGCTGTATAATTCAAGTAGAACAACAGAAGACACAATTAGAACAACACAAAGCAAAGTCCATTGCAGTGCAAAGTGGTCATAGTGTTGCTATACTGAGGTATTGATTAGGGTAGTGCAGGTTGGTTCAAGAACCAAATGTTCTTGAACCTGGTGTTGTGGGACTTAAGGCTTCTGTACCTCCTGCCCAATGGCAGCTGCGGGAAGATGGCATGGCCCGGATGGTGGGGATCTTTGATGATGGATGTTGCCTTCTTGAGTCAGTGCCTCATGTAGATACTTTCAATGGTGGGGAGGGATGTGCCTGTGATATACTGGGCTGAGTCCACTACTCTCTGCAGCTCCTTGCATCCCTGCACATTCGAATTGCCATCCCAGACTGTAATACAACCAGTCAGGACCCCCTCAACCACATCTGTAGAAGTTTGTTGGGCACTAGCCAAAAGCATTCAGTGCAGTGCTGTTTTATCCAACTAGAATATGGAAAATCAGCAATTTAGAAACGATCATTAAATGAATCTATTGGAGGAACATTAGCACTTAAGACCACAATACTGATTACACCGTGCCACTTGGCCGGTGTAAGTGCCACATTCCTTCACAAGAGTTATCAGGGCTGCTGAAAGGTCAAGAGTCTGAAGTGTTAACTCTGTTTCTCTCTCCACAGATGGTGCCTGAACTGCCGAGTGTTTACTGCTGCTTAAGAAGAGTTGGGTGAGAATGCCTGGGGTGGTCCGATTGCACAAGTAGTAGAGTCACTTCAGTCCTGACCCCCGGTACTGTCTGTGTGGAGTTTGCACATTCTCCCTGCAGTCACGTGGGTTTCCCTAGAGTGCTCCAGTTTCCTCCCACATCCCAAGGATGTGCAGGTCAGTAGGTGAATTGGCCACTGTAAATTGCCCTTCATATGTGGATCAAGGGTAGAATCTGATTGGGATTTGTCGGGAATGTGAGAAAAATACAAAATAGGACTTGTGCAGGAGTAGTGTAAAAATGGATGTTTGGTAGCACAAACACATGGGCCAAATGCAGGCAAGAACCTGACAGGCCTGGCTCTGTGCTGTATATCTCTGTGGCTTTCTTCTGTGGTTCTACGGCCAGAGCACTTTTTGAAATAATGAGGCAACATTATGTACACAGGGAAGTAGTTCAACATCAAGGAAAACTTTGCCAGTCCCAGTTCCCAACCTGAACAACAATAGACATGTGTACTGGCATGTTTAAAAACCTACTTGGTAACAAAACTGAGATCATACTTTAAATTATCTACATAGGTAAGTTTCAAATACACAGCCTGCTGACCTTCAGTTTGAAGACTTCCATATTGATACCCACAGTATCGATGTACTGGCAGACAGTCTGTCAACATCTAGGGGGACTTGTGAGATGTGCCCTTGTTCCACATTCACGCTTGAACAGCACACCGTCTCTCACACAAGTGCAGAGAATCCAATTTTACAAAAATATGAGCAAACAGTAAAAGTGCATTGACTGTGCACTTCGACAAAGCTAAATATTTGACCCAACTTTCAACCAGAACTCTCTCAAAGTCTGAAAATTAAAAAATAAACTGCAGATTTTAAAAATCTGAAATGAAAAAAAAATTCTGGAAACACTCAACAGTCAGGCAGCATCTGCGGAAAGAGAAACAGAGTTAGTGATTCAGGTCGAAGACCCTCCATGAGAGCTGCTGATGTGAGACGTGAACCTTGTTTCTCTTTCCACATATTCTACCTAATCAGCAGTGTATCTTATTTCATAGATAACTATTTTGAGTTGATAAGTTATAAGTTGGATCTCTCTTGTTCCCTCAGTCAGGGAACTTCTGAGAACAGTTAGAAAGAAGGGGCAAGGTCACTGCCTGAGCCATAGGAGGTGGGAAAACCCCACAAGGAGCATTGCCTTTGAGAAAATACATATGTCAAACGAAGCTTGATTATCTCCACAACTCTTGATCGTTCTGGACCAATGAACAACCTGGTGGAAGAACTCAGCAGGTCAAGAAGCATCTGTGGGAGGAAAGGAATTGGCAATGTTTTGGGTTGAAACCCTGCATCAGGGGGTTGAGCACCGTCACCACAGACGCTGCTTGACCTCCTGAGTTCCACCAGCAGATTATTTGTTGCTCCACGTTCCAGAATCTGCAGTCTCCTATGTCTCTACTTGATAGTTCTGATGCTATTTTATGAACAGGAAAGTGAAATGATGTCTCTCTTTTTAAACTTTTAAAATTTTATTTACAGCGTGGTAACAGGCCCTTCCAGCCCATTGAGTCCGTGCCGCCCATTTTAAACCCCAAATTAACCTACCCGTATGTCTTTAGAATGTGGGAGGAAACCAGAGCACCAGGGGGAAACCCACACAGACACAGGAGAACATACAAACTCCTTACAAACAACAACGGGAATCGAACCCCGATCGCTGGCGCTGTAATAGCATTGCGCTAACTGCTACGCTACCGTGCCGCCACTAAAAATAAGCATTCTCAGTTTCCTTCAGCCTATCACAAGGGGACATGTGGTCTATCAAAATATCGCTTGGTTGTACTCATGCTAAAACAATCTTTTTTTTCTGTTGGATTGAGATGCTGAGTTGTTGCTGGACAAGAAGTGTGGAGCATGAGGAGAGGGGTGGAAGTCATGCCGGTACATCCAGAGCTGGTGGGAGTTTGAGGTGGGAGAGACAGAGAGGGAACTGAGAGGGAGAAACAGAGAATGGGAAAACAAGTGAGGAATAAAAAGAGAAAAAAAGGAATGGAGAGGGGCAGAGAGAGGAGGCAGAGATTTCTATCAAGTAATAAAACACTGCAGATGCTGGATATCTGAAATAAAAACAGAAGATGCTGGAAATACTTGAAGTTCAGGCGACATCTATAGAGCAAAAATCAGAGGTAATCCTTCCTCAATGACCTTTTATCAGAGTTGGGAAAAGTAAAAAATAATTAGTTTTAAATTGTAGGGATAAGGAAGTGGGGGGGGGGAATAGGTTAGTAAGTTTGCAGATGGCACGAAGATTGAAGGTCTTATGGATAGTGTACAAGGTTGTTGTAGGTTACAATGGGATATATACAGGATGCAGATTTGGGTGGAGAAGTGGCAGATGGAATTCAATCTGGAAAAACATGAAGTGATGCACTTTGGAAGATCGAACTTAAAGACAGAGTACAAGGTTAATGGCAGGATTCTTAGCAGTGTGGAGGAATGGGGATATTGGGGTCCAAGTCCATAGATCCCTCAATGTGGTAGTGCAAGTTGATAGGGTGGTTAAGAAGGCGTATGGTGTGTTGGCCTTGATTAGTCGGGAATTGAGTTCAAGAGCCGCGAGGTAATGTTGCAGCTCTATAGAACTCTGGTTAGACCACACTTAGAGTATTGTGTTCAGTTCTGGTCACCTCATTATAAGAAGGATGTAGAAGCTTTAGAGAGGGTGCAGAGAAGATTTACCAGGCTACTACCTGGATTAGAAAACATGTCTTATGAGGAGAAGTTGATCGAGCTAGGGATTTTCTCTTTGGAGTGATCCAGGATGAAAGGCAACTTGATGGAACTGTATGAGATTATGAGGGACATAGATAGAGTGGACAGCCAGCACCTTTCCCCCAGGGCAGCATTGGCCAATACCAAAGGACACCAGTTTAAGGAGAGTGGAGTAAAGTTGAGGGGAAATGTCAGAGGTAGGTTTTTTACACAGAGGTGGGTGCCTGGAATGCACTGCTGGGGGTTGTGGTAGAGGCTGATACAATAGGGACATTTAAAAGACTCTTAGATCGGCACAGGGAAGAGTGTAAAATGGAGGGTTATGGCATGTGGAGGAGGGAAGGGTTAGATTGATCAGAGAGTAGGTGTTCATATAGATCAGCACAACACTGTGGGCCAAAGGGCCCCTACTGTGCTGTACTTGCTGTACTGTTCTCTGTTCTGTGTGTGTGTGTGTGTGTGTGTGTGTGTGTGTGTGTGTGTGTGTGTGTGTGTGTGTGTGTAAATGCACATCTGGTGTGTGTGCATGTCTAGTGTGTGTGTGCGCACGCCTTTGTGTGCGAGTGTGTCTGTACAAGTAAAAAGTGTGTGTGTATTAGTGTGTGCAACTGTATACGTGTGTCTGGTGGGTGTATGTGTTTGCATGCACATGTGGATGTGAGTGCATGTCTGGTGTGTGTTCATGTGTGTGTGTCTGTATATGCATGTGTTTGTATGTCTGTATGTACATGTATGTGTGTATATCTATGTTTGCTTGTGTGTGTGTGTTTATTTTCATTGGTTTACATTAGAACCAGTGATTATAACCGGTTATCTTAGCAACTTGTTCCATCAAAGAGGCTTCTAACAATAAGCCATGATTTTACAAGGAGGAAGGCATTTTCATTTTGGGCACCCAGATTTTCAGTAAGTCAAGCAACTGGAGATACTTAGCGAAGGATTGGAGGTTTTGGTGATACAACTAGTTTGACTCGTAGCCTGAGTTTCTGTTAGTGGTGTACATCCCACTGGTTATAACATCACGCCCACTCTTCACCAGTTTCTTTGCAAATCGTTGACATGTTAATGTGTTTTTCATAATCCTACACCGCTTCACCACCTGTTTGAAATTTTGATCTCTGTTGATGAAGGGAAACCAAAACAAAAATCCTTTATCTTCATTTCTTTTGTGTTGAGAAATGTCCCCAACTCTCCATCTCCTGAGAGCAGCCTGCTGCTTCATGAGGTGTTCTCTGAAAGGTGTGTTGATTCATCCTAATCCTCCCTCATCACTAACTCTTCCAGGTATGTGCCTGCCCTCGCTAACAAGGTTAACATCACTGGGGAAGTAAAAATTGACAGTACTCCTCTACCACACTGGGCATTGCCCTGGGAGCTCTTCAAGTTTGGTGTTACAGTGGGATGGACATAATCTGTCCAGTCAGGTGAAGTGTGGAAGAACATCCCACACAAGAGCTATTGACGTGGACAAGGGTACAGTCTGGGATTTCACGGCCGAGGCTGACGTATTTTAGTCAGGTAAGGGATGTGGGCACAGGACGGATCAGCCAAGAACCAGCTAAATGGTAGACCAGGCTTGAAGGGTTGAATGACCTCTTCCCACCACTATGACAATAGGACCTTGATGACCTCTGCCTTCCAAGAAGGGCTTTGCAAAGATTTTTTTTAGCATCACTTGGGGTTTTCTAACCAGTGAGTTCGACTGGGACTAATGAATGGAGGATAGTCTGTGAGATGGGAACATTTATAATTTATTGCATTTAATTACTGAACAGCATAAGTGAAAGGGTAGAACCCACCATGGGTGGACGTCTGATGCCCGACAGCTGTTTTACATCACACTTGTTGGCCGGCTGGGCTTTTGTCCAATTTTATGCAGAATCACTCAGAATTTAACAGTGCGGTAACGGACCATTCCTCGCCCCCATGTTCCATAACCCAATGATGCATGGAGGGGAATCTTCTGAGCACACAGGGCAGTACAGAACAGCATGGATGCATTGAGAAGAAGGCTTGCTGAAGGTGTGAGAGCGAAAGGCACATGGGATGTGCTGGCAGTGAGACAAAAATGGGCAGCAGGTTCGTCCACAACACCAGTCAGTGTAGGCTGTATGGTCAGTTTCTGTGGCGCAAAATTCCAAGCAACTCTTCATGAAACACATCAATTACACAGAGAGTGATTAATTATTGGAACTCGGAGATGGAACTGGAATTGGATACAATTACTGCATTTAAGAGGCATTTGGACAGGCACTTGAATACGAGCAAATGGCACTAGTTTAGATGGACAAAAAAAGTTGGTTTGACTGCAGTGGACTAAAGTAGCCCATTTCTGTGCTATATGATTCTATGACGCTAAAATCCTGGTTAATAATTTGTACAATGTCAAAGAGTATCAGAAGTTTTGAAGGGATCAAAGTTGAGTTTATTGTCATATACACAAGTACATATGAAAAACTTGCAGTAGCATCAAAGGCATGTAGCATCTAATACACAACATTCACAAGAAAAACATACATTATACAAAATTATGCAAAAAGAAAACACAAATAGAACAAAAAAAAAGCAAAGTCCATTATAGTGCAAGGTGGTCATAGTGTTGCTAGACTGAGGTAATGATTAGGGTTGTGCAAATTGGTTCGAGAACTGAATGGTTGAAGGGAAGTAGCTTGGTGGTGTGGAACTTCAGGCTTCTGTACCTCCTGCCTGATATTGTCTGTGAGAAGATGGCATGGCCCAGATGGTGGGGATCTTTGATGATAGATGTTGCCTTCTTGAGGCAGCACCTTCTGTAGATACTACCAATGGTGGGGAGAGATATACCCGTGATGTATTGGACTGAGTCCACTATTCTCTGTAGCTTCTCACGTTCTTGCACACTCAAATTGCTGTACCTGACCATATGCAAACAGTTCATGACAAAGTGGAAACACCAATCCCCTCCTTGCCCTGCACCCCAATCAGATTCACACACGGCATTCACATTTTGAGCTTGGTCCTTAGCTCTAGTGAGGAATGCTGACACATCTGGTGCTCTGGAGGTCTGACAGGGTCCTTTAAACATCCTACAAAGCTGAATGTTGGAGTTCGGACCCAGATCAGTGCCTAAGTAAAGACAGCCTCTCTCTAGCAGAGCGAGGACATGGCATTGCAACTGATGATGTAATGTGACTTTCTTAACAGGGCAATTGTTCCCTGCAAATTATGTTTCATGGTAATGTTTTCCAAGCCATGAACTTTCTCTAACTGATCCCCTTGTGGTGTGATATTGTTCTGATTCTTGAGTCATCCAACAGATTATTAAAATCTGAAGTGTGGTGGGATGAGATTTCATGGCTGAAACTGGAGACCTTTACTTCAACTTTTGTCTTGAGAAGGCTGCCTAATGTCCACACCCTCTCACTCAGTATCCCCCCACTGACTGCTCAAAGTGACCCCCTCTCCACATCAGCAGATCAGTGAACCATTTGCCCAGCAATGAATCAACCTTCCTGCACCTCTTCCATTCAGTTGCTGCCTCCCTTACCCCTCCACCTAAATCCCTGAACCCTTCCTCGACTTTGTTCAATGGACCAGTGTGGGAGAGCCAGTGGGGTTTCAGATTAACAAACACAAACCTCTTGAAATACTCAACAGGTCAGACAGCGTCTGCAGAGAGACATACAGAGTTAATGTTCATCAGAACCAACCTCCTGAGTCAACCTGAAATATTCTGTTTCTGCCTCCACAGATGCTGCCTGACCTGCTAAGTGTTGCCTATGTTTTCCGTTTTTATTTCAGATTTCCAACATCTGCAGTTTTTTTATACTTGTATGTTCAGTTTAACACCTCCTTCTGAAGTAGGGAAATCTGACAGAGTGGCACCTCCTCAGATCTACTCTGAAATGCCAGCCTGTAAATGAGGTCAGGTCTCTGTAGAAAACTTTAAAATGATCCCAATGAACTCACCTCACCCCGTGGAAATAAGGTGCCATACATTCACATTGGTATCTCAAAGTGTAAGAACCTTTGGAGTAAGATTTGTCGGATCTGGTTATTTTCGAATCCACAGGTTCTTTCAGGAGTCCAGGAATGAGCTGAAAACAATTTGGTGCTTCACAAAGTTTTATTGGGAAAATTTAAAACAAAGAAACAGTCACAGAGCACATGGCACTAGCTTTGATAAGCCGTGACAAAGGGAACAAAGGGTAAGCTCAGGGCCAGGGGAAGGGGGGTGGTTGCGTGAGGAGAGCAAGAGTGAGATTAGCAAAAAGACAACACCTTTTATACCTGATATAAGAGATGCTCCTTAGCTAACAATAGTCCAATCAGGAAGCCTATTAGATACTTGTGGCCAAACCAACCAATGAAAAAACCACATATCTACCTGATGGATGAACCAATAAGCTAGTAAGCGGCCATTCCTTGTGCAGCCAGTGGAAGTGTATTAAACACTATACATGTTAAAAAACTAATCAAAACAGTCGAATCCAACAGGTTTGATTTCTCAGATCCTTAACCCAGCCCAGTCAAAGAAACATATAAAAAGGAGACCTGATAGAAGTTTATAAAATTATAACAACATAGGTAAAGAGTAGACAGCCGGTATCTTTACCCCAGGGTCAAATTGTCTATAACACTAGAAGGGATGCATTTAAGGTGAGAGGGCGTAACCTCAAAGGAGATGTGCAGGTCAAGTTTTTTTACATGGAGAGTGGTGGGTGCCTGGAATGTTTTGCCAAGGC
>JARFYF010000057.1:31060936-31074569 GCA_030265395.1 Rhina ancylostomus | reverse complement strand
TGTACGATTGGTTTGTAAGACAAGCTTTTCACTGTACCTCGGTACAAGTGACAATAATAAACCAATACCAATACCAAGACCTTCTTTGTCCTCTCTTTACTAGTCTTCTTACACCTGATTGCAAAATGAATTCAGACTCCAGACTCCACCTCATTCCTTCCTCTCTTTAAGTTTCAATCCTGGGTTTGAATTGGAGATTAGTTGTCGGTACCTGGGCCACTCCAACTTCCTTCAGGGGGTTAGAGCACAGTCAACAGCATGGTGTGACACATCCTTATTGAGTTCCATTCTATTCATGTTTTTGGTAATTACCATTATCAACTGTTTCACGTCATCTTCAAGTACATTTAGACTATCACCATCACCTACCAAACCTGAAACAAAGGCCCTGTATTTTATCAGTGTCAGTTATGTGATTCTTATCTCATCTTAACATCTTAAAATAACACAGAAGGGGGCCATTTAGCCCATCAGATCCATACTAGCTCCTTAAGGAGTAATGCCAGCATTTCCATTTCCTCCCCTCATTTCCTGTACCCCTGCAACTTACTCTCTCTCACACAGGCCCATCAAATCCACTTTGATGTTTTTGCCATTAACCTGCATGAAGGGTAATTTACAGTGGCCAACTAAACTACCAGCATGTCTTAGGGATGTGAGAGGAAACCAGAGCACCCAGAAGAAATCTGTGCTCACAGAGAGAGTGTGCAAACTCTGCACAGACAGCTCTAGAGGTCAAGATCAAACCCAGATCACTGAAGTTCTTTGACCACAGTTGAGCTGGAAAGTGATTTTGTTTGTCAGCAAGGGGAATTTCCTGACCCATAACAATTAAATGTTTTCTTGCAGCTTTCATGTACAGATAAGATTTAAAATTATTGCCCCATGTCACTAGGACAATTCCGTTCAACTGCAACTTAATTCTTTCAAATCATTCCTCAGAAGGCAGCACGTTGTCTCGCTGAAAGTGTTTCTGTCATTTTCCACCTAGTCAATTATCTCTGTCTCTATTAACATCAAGAAACCTCAAACAGTTATCTGTGTCCATTGACATTATATCATGGCAGTAGGAGGGTGCTGGGAGAATAGTTTGCACTCTGATTTGAGGGAGGTCAAGTCTTATTCCCCACTGATCTGAATTGGGAGCTTAGGTTCCACCAAATCAGTCATTCGGATATAACGCTAACTCTGGTTCTCTCTCCACAGATGCTGCCTGACCTGCTGAGTGGTTCCAGCATTTTCTGCATTTGTTTCCAAAGTCCAGAATCTGCAGAGTGTTATTTTTTGCTTTTCCATCAATAGCAAGTTATAGATCCAAATTTTATGATAGCTGTGGGTTAGAAGGTGCAGTTTATTGTGGATGTGGGAGGAGACAGTTATAAAAGGTTATAGACACAAGGAAGTGGACAAAACAATGGCAGATGACATTCAATGTAGGCAATGAGGTGTTTCACGTCATTCAGAGTATTGAGAGTGAAGGATCAGGAATCGTGGTTAGCAAAGGGACTTAGATGTCCAGAGCAAAATCAAAGCTAGAGCAAGCAGTCAAAGAAAAGCTCATGTAATGTTGGCCTCAAAAGGGATTTGGAATTCAAATGTAAGGAAGTGATGCCTCCCTTGAGTACAGTCGGTGAGATCATATGTGGAGCTTTGCAGTTAGTACAAGGCAAAGACCTTTAGGAAAGATATATCACCCTTGGAAGTGGCAAATACACTTCCAGCATTATACAGTGCTTTGAAGGGTGAAATTATTAGAAGAGGCTGAATAAACATTGGTACAGAGAAACTAATTCCTCCGTAAACGAAAATCAAAATTCTACAGATACTAGAAATCGGCTTTCTCAATGGGGGAATGCATAACTTTAGGGCATTGTCCTTAAATTTGAGCTAAAATATTTAAGGGTAAAATTAGTAAGCACTTTCATTCACAAAACCCAGAGGATACGCAATCACTTTAACTTTTCAAAGCAAGTTGAAAGATTTTATTGAATAAGCGTGTAAGGTGATATGAGACAAATGCAGAGAATTAGAGGTGAAAGCTAAATCATGCAGGGTGTATTTGAGTGGAACAAGCTCAAGGAGCTCAATGCAACAAGCAATCTGCTGGAGAAACTCAGCGGGTTGAGCAGCATCTGTGGGGGGAGAGGAATTGTCGAGGTTTTGAGTTGAGACTCTGCATCAGAAGCTCAGTGTCCTGCTTCTAGTTCCATGACCTTCAACCTCCAGCCTCATTTCATCTCTTGTGTCAAGTGACATTCAGAATTAGTGGTCTCTTCTTTGTACCTGCACACCCCCTTAGTCGGCAATTATAAACTTCCACACACCATACGTTTACCCTGCGGAAATCCTTATTTGTCAACAATGCAGTGAGTCAGGAAATAAAGCACTCAGTGGATAAGACTTCATTTAAGAATTCACACCACTGAGGATTCCTGGCAAGGCTTCACTCAGCCAAAGTGAGAGAGTCATACAGTACAGAAACAGGCCTTCCAGCCCATTGAGTCCACATTGACCATGAACCATGCATTTACACTAACCCAACATTAATCCCATTTTTTATCCTCCCCACATTCTCATCAATTCCCCCAGATTCTGTCATTCACCTGCACACCAGGACATGTGCAGTGGCCAATTAACCCACCCACCTATACATCTTTATAATGTGGGAGGGATCCAGAGCACCAGGAGGAAACCCACACGGTCACAAGGAGAATGTGCAAACTCCACACTGAGAGTTCCCAAGGTCGGGATTGAACCCGGCACTGGGAGGAAGGGGCATCACTAGTTGCACCACTGTGTTCTGCCTTTATATCATTCCATTCAAAGAAGATACGTCTGAAGTCTTGTCACCGCAGTTCCTGTGTCAGTGAAGGTTCCCGCAGAATATATTCACAGATGCTTCCTGTGCTGAGAGTGGATATGCCTGGTTGCTACACAGAACAGCTAGACATCCTCATGAATGGAAGCCCTTCTCATTCATCTACTTTATCAGCGATCCATCCAGCTCCTTTGTTGCCACGTGCTGCCATCTTTGTACTCTGCATGTGATTGGTCCCTAAAATGGGCATCCTTCACCTGTCAGGAACAATGTGACCCAACAGCTCCCTTGCCACCACCGTGCAAAGAAGCTGGCAGATGTCTAGAATGTTGGGCTGGTGTTAAACATTTGGGTGGTGCTGTCACTGTAACTACCATGGACAGAGCAGAAGTGGAAGGGAAGTGAGTTTAACAATCCAGAAGCTGGCAGTAATGCCAGTGGAATCTTTCAGAGGATGTTGTCTATCTTCAGGGAGACTCTCATAGTGGCAGAACACAAAGTGGGAAGCGTGGTACTTGGTGCAGTGCTGCTGGATTCTCCTACACTTGACTCATTGTTTCTGCAATTTCTCCTCCATTACAGTGACACAGTGATACACCCATCCAGAGCTTTAGAACTACGCTCCTTAAAAGTCCAAAGTGAGTCTAGTGCCCTGTTCAAATCACCTGCATTGTACCTAAACTTGCCTGAGATGCTGAAGGGAACAGTTGAAGCACTTCTTTAAATAATGTGAACTAGTCCCATTTCCAAGCTAAAGAATTCTCATTCGCACAAACTGTGCAGCTAACAAGTGAACAATGACAGGTGTAACATTTATACAGTTAAAATGATCAAGGAAATGTTTCTCTGGTGCTAGATAATGAAATACATCCCATATTTCAGGTGTTGATTGGGAATGAATACTGACAAGGGCAGTGATCTTTGAAATATACAATGACACCTGTTACATCCACCTGAGAGGACAGATAGGCCGTTGGTTTGAGGTTTGATCGAATTCAACCTGGACTCTGCTTCCAAGTCTCTGGAATGAGAATAGAATCTACAACCTTCTGACACAGAAAAACTTTACACAACTAAAGAAAATAGGAAACAATGCCTGAAACAACTGCATAAAACAAAGTAACCACAAAGGAAATACTGACAGCAAAAAGATGCATCAAATGTCCATCGGAGACACAAGAGACTGCAGATGCTGATACAAACTGCTGGAGGAATTTGTCAGGTCAGGCAGTACCTGCGGGATGGTCAATGTTTCAGGTCGAGACACTGAGTACATTTGTCAGTAACAGTAATTATATATAACTGATAGAAGTATGTCCTTACTTTAGTTTTGCTGCTAAATAAGGCTTGCATCATTGAACTAAATAAATCCAAAGTGATATTTCAAGGTTTACAAATGATGATGATGAGTAGGATTATAATTATAGTATCAGTGCGCACAGGCTGTGTGTGGAAAACTACCGAATAGAGATTCTGAAATCTCCACATAGATTCTTCAGTCATCAGCTCATCTACTGAGGAAGAATGACAGAAACACTGGAGGGTGGTTGTTTTCAACATTTCTCAACAATTTTGCCACCGTCACAGCACAGAAAGCTCAGGGGAAAGTTTCTTGTGTTATTTTGTTTCTAACTTCATCAGAACTGGAGCAAGTGCCTTTGGTCTGATAGTGCCAATGCTGCAGACTCCTTGGTGTCTCTCAAGTCTGCCTGGTGATCATTCAGGCAGGGTCAGGGCACCCTGAAGCAGTCTCAGTCTCCTGGATCTCTCCAAGATCTCTCCACTGCCCGACACTATGATTATCACAAACACACCCCGCATCATTCCAAATGATTCAATCCAAATTGTACACAAGATCAATGGTTTACACCATCAGTCCATGGATTGGACCCACCTGTTTCCACCGTCAACCCAACAGTCTATCTCCTCAGAACCTAGAGTGAACCCCCCGTATCGTTGCCCAAAACCATTTTCCTCTAAGTTCAACAGAAAATGGTTGAGGTACTTCCAATGTATATTCTACCGCAACACAGATTGACTAGACAGTATCAATACCATTAATTTCATAATGACATAGAAGGAGGACATTCGCCCCATCAAGTCCCACTCTGATTGCTCCATTATTTCTCTATATTCCATTCTCGTTCACAGGCCAATCAACTCCTCCCCGATTCTCCAACAACCCTCCTACACTAGGGACAATTTACAGTGGCCAATTAACCTAACAACCCACAAGTCTTTGGGCTGTGGGAGGAAACCAGAGCATTGGGCTGAAACCAATGTGGTTACAGGGAGGAGAACATGGACCACCACTCCCATTTCTGTGGACTTGGTCCTTGTTGTACCTTGGTATTATGTGCCATACTGGTGACTCTTCTGCCCTTTCCCTGGAACTTTGAAAGCAGTGAGTCAGACAGTTTCAGCCGAATTCTATCACACTCACTAATCAATCTGCAATGCCCACCCCAGAAAGATATGGAAACTGCTCTTTTGTTCCAGTGTCTTTAGTCTGACCATATATTTGGCAACCATTTCTTCTGGTCCTTGATTTAATGAGTCACTGTCCATCTGGAAAATCTTTGAATGCGCTGGATTAAAATGTCTCTTCAAGGAGCTGACAATGTTCGCATGAACCTTCATGTGCTGTTTGTGGTGATGGTGAACTCTCTAGTGTTTCATAGTTATCCAATACTACCACCTTCCTCTTGCAATTGTTCTGTATCTTCAGTGATGTTACTCATGCTTAGGAAGCTTTCTGCTCATCTCACATTTGTCTGAGACCGGTGACTGAGACTGAGACTGAGACATGCCCTTCATGTCCACTGGCAGTCGTCACTTCTCTACCTAGAGAGCCCCAGTGTCCTTTACCTTACTCCTGCTCTCCCACATCCCAAACATCAACTCTCTGGTTTCCAGAGGTTCCAACAGAGATGCACCAGCAACAAGATGTCCTTTATTAAAGGCAGTCAACTCCCAGCCAACAGCAGTGGCCGGTACACCGTGAATGAAACCGTATTGTACACTCAGATTTGAAAGCTTTGCATACCCACACACATACATAATCCTTCTTCCCAGTTCATCTTCTGTTTTTTTAAACGTACAGGCTGCAGATGATGTATGTATTCACCTCTCACCCTCCCCCAACACCCACCCCCACCCCACAACCCTCCTCCGCACATTCTTACCCTGTTCCTTGCCCTTTCTGCAAGCTCGAAGAACAACACCTCATCACCCATCTGGGCAGCCTGGAGGACTCAACATTGAACTCTCCAACTTTAGACAACTCTTTCTTTCTGTTTGTTTGAGATTGTCCCACTTTTGCCTCCTTTTACTTTCTTTTGTGCAGTCTGGTTTGCTGGCACATCCTTCTGAACCGGACTGTACAACATTGTACTTGCCGTACAACAGATGCTGCTCAACCTGCAGAGTTCCACGAGTAGATTGTTGCTCCAGGTTCCAGCATGTGCAGTCTCTTGTGTCTCTAGACAACGTTACGCCTACTGTACAATAATGGAAACACATTACACAGAAGCTTAATCTGATTTAACTGCTCCTTAACTGCCACATAATTTCACCCAATCAGCAAAATTCCCTTAGTTCCACCAATCACCCTCCCCACCTTCACTCCTACCAAGAGTAACTTGTTTCTTTTCCTGTTCTGGTAAAGGGTCCTGGACCAGAAAAGTTCATGGTTTCTCTTTCCACAGATGCTGCCTGACCCACTCGGGCTTTTCCACCATTTTAGAGCCTCAGCACAGAGATCTGAGCTTCAGCCCATCACATTCATGCTCTGCATCAAGTACTCATCTACACTAATCTCATTTACCAGCACTTGGTCTGTATCTACTGTTCTGTGGTGATTCCAGTGCTTGTTCAGGCACCTTTTCATGCTGTGAGGGTAACTGCTGATTTCACCTTCCCCCAGAAGCGTACTGGTTTAACCCACAGGGAGTTGGTGGGTTCAGCTCTTGGTCTGAGTGGCTTTCACCCCAGGAGCTCAGAAGGTTTAGCCCCCAGTCAGTGGGTCCACTCCTGAATTTTCTGTTTTTATTTCAGATTTCCAGCATCTGCAGTTTCTTTCAATTTTCACTTTCCATCCCATTTTGCTGTTAATGAGCAAGAAATGGAATCTGGCTGCAGAGAGGACGAAGAGAACAATGTTGAAGAGCTGCCATAACTTGGTCTGACACTCACCACCGCTGGTTCAGATAACAGAACCCCATGATCCCAAGATTAAAGGCAGCACCTGAGCACAAGTACACACCAGCCAGGCCAGGAGATAAGGACATGGGTGGCCAAAGAGACTGCAGATGCTGGTACCTGGAGCAAAACACAAGCTCCTGGAGGAACTAAGAAGGTCAGGCAGCATCTGTGGAGGGAAATAGCAAGTCGACATTTTGGGTCAAGACCCCTTCATCTGCACCCATTTTAGACCTGAAATGTCAACTGTCCACTTCCCTCCACAGATGCTGTTTGACCCACTGGATTCCTCTAAAATACATGGCCCATCTCTGCGGGACACGGCTGCACACAGACTCCACTGCAGATGACTTATTGGAACAGAAGATCTTTGTGTTCAGGTCCTTGAGGCAAATTGTGGTGATTTATTGGATTGGAAAAAATATAAAAACTAGAAACGTATTCTTCTTCTAACCTTTCACCTGACCAACTCATCTTTGACAACAAGGGAATTTTATTAAAAATAAAGCAGTAGAAACAAGCTAAATGTGAAGTCTTTTTTCAAATAACCAGCAGTTCTGTGTCTGCCTGCTATGCTCACTGCTCATTTGCTGTCCGTGGATTAACTTTGGCAACAGACCAGGAATGGTTACAGCAGAGGAAGGATACCAAACAAGCCAGCACAGACAGCATATGTGACACACAGGAAACTAGAGCTGTCTTTGTCATTTACTGTGGCTGCCTGCAAAGTTCTCCTGCAAATTATAACAACGAACCATTAAAGACAATCTCTAGAGGCTCCTGGTTCTTAATGTATAGAATGACGTTTTCTATTGTGGTGTTAATTGCAAGGGCAGGGACATTTGGCTGTAGTGAGTGACAAGTGGCTCTATAACACCTCTGGCAGATGTAAGCTTGTCAGAGCTTTTAACATTGAAGTTTTGTCTGGAAGCAGATCTCTAACAGCAGATGAAGTGAAGGTTGATTCTGGGACACAAGCTCTTCTCTAAGCTGTCCCCAAAGGAAAGAGAAATGAGCAAAATATATCTGCATTCCTAAAATAGCACCAGGCAGTGTGAGCTGACTGGACTGCAGAAAAAAAACATGAAAAGTACCTTACAGGCATTCCATTCAGATTTTATTTTGTTCAGTGTTTTACCACAAGTCTTTCACAGTCTGCTTCTGGTCAGCAGCTTAGACCAAAGCTGCAGCTGCTACTAAAGCTACCCCATGATTATGGTATGGACTGTGGGGATGAATACAAACCTAGGTAAGTGTTATATTGCTTTGATAAATATTGTTTCATTGTTTCTATTGACTTCGAATATGGTGTTAATGATTATAGCTATTCCTGTTTCTCATTGTATCCTTTCAGATAAGTATGCATGCAGACAAGTGAAACCCTATTTTTCGGCTACGTGATTTTAATGCTGCACATTAAATGTCCTGTACTGGAGAAATGAAAAGGGCAGTGCACGGAATGTTATTGAGTGCTAAATTCCCATCACTTCCACAATATGTCAACAATATCTGCAGCCCACAGGGCATTCTGTACAACGAGATGCAGCTATTCAGCAATCTCTCTGAAAGTGGAATATTTCAGATTATGGTGGAGTGTTGCAATCTTCTGTTAACCTGAATTAGAAACTGCATCCAGATACACAGTGAAGCACATTACTGCTTGTATCAGAGTGATTGTTAAAATTTCACAGAAGATTAATAAAACTTATTTAACAAGTAGATTTTATATTGTAACACTGAAACCCCTTAATAAATTGCAATTATTGCTTTAGATTAGATTTACCAAAATTTTTGATTTGGATTAAAAATTACTGAATACCTTCAGCTATATTTTATTAATTTCCCTGATCATAGCATTTTGTTCATTAATTATATAGATGTAAAACTGTATTAATTATTCTATTTCATTTTTGAATTTAAAAATTGATAAGATATCCTCTGGTTCTTTGAACCCCATGCAGACATTTTTTTAACTATTTTCTGTCAGACAAAGAAAATTGTTAGTTCAACACTTTGTATATGTTTGGATATATAATTTTGATCAAAGGTTTAAATAGAATTTCTGCCATAGTTTTGTGAATTAAATTAATTGCTTCAGGATTGTGATGGAAGATAATTGCAAGGTTTAAATGAAGTAATTAGTTTTTGCCAGCAATGTTTTGGTAACATACATCAGCATTGATGATTGCATTACTGTTTACCTTGCATGGCTGCAGTACACGCTGGGATGTTGAGTACATCAGCTGACACGTTGTTTTCCAAGCTGTCATAGATTGCTCATCTATTACTTTTAGTCAGTGTCGATCAACAGAGGAATCCAAACAATCTCAAAAGAGTAAAATAGCATGAAGTGCCTTCCATCAGAAAGACAGATGGTGAACTGGAGCTGTATTAGATATTCTGCTGCTGGTTACAGGGATTCAATTTACCAATGTCAATTAGATTAATGCAAGATATAACTGGATATTTATATCAACATTGATTATTTCAAATTGTCCTTCTTTAAAAATTGTGTACTACATTGTTTTTTGTGAATTTTCTAAAAGCTTCCCCAAAATAGTGCTCAGATAAAAATTGCCAAATAGAAACATTTTAAGAATATTGCTAAAGCACTTGCAAAATCCACTAACATGTGAACAATCCCTGCTATTACCAACAGAGTTCACGTTCAGTATATTGGCATACCAGCATCTGCAGAATTTTCTGTGTCTCAGTACATTGGCATGAAACTTTTAGGGTTGAACTGGATTTTTTAAACTGTCATTTTCTGGGATCCGGGCAGTGCTGGAAAGACCAGAATTTATTGCTCATCTTCAATTGTCCTGGAGAAGGTGGTGGTGAACTGCCTATAGTCCTGCTCTTGAAAGTATTCCCACAGTTCTGCTGAGTGATGAGTTCCAGTACAGTGCTGGAAAGCCTGTGTTGTTATGATGGTGAGTGACTAACCAACGGATGGCCTGATGGAACACACTTTATCATGACAGTGGCATGTGGTTAACGCCAACTGCAACACCATTGGTCTTGGTGTCAAAGCACAACAGTTCAAGCTGGCTTGCATGGACTGAAGCCAACCTGTAACTCTTAAAGGGCCAGGGCTTTGCAGCTGGATTTGGTGATGGAGATCATTCCAGAGATAGCTTTGGAAGGGATGATGGAACACTGGAAAGTGTGGGTGAATAACACAGAAGGTCCTGGTCTGTGATGTGAGGAGGGAGAGAGCAGGCCTCTATCCACAGAGCTTCATAGAATCATAGAGTAATACAGAACTGAAACAGGTCTTTTGACCCAATGAGACCACGTTGACCATCGAGAACCCATTGACACTAATTCTGCACTATTCCCATTTTATGCTCTCTGTATTCCCATCAATCTCCCCACCCCCCATCCCCACCCAGATTCTAACACTCACTCACAATTTACAGTAGACATTTAACCTACCAACACTTCTCTGGGATGTGAGGTGAAACTGGAGAATCACAGAGAAATTCATGTGGTCACAAGGAGAACATGCAAACTCCACGGAGCACCAGAAGTAAGGATCGAGCACATGTTGCTGGAGCTGTGAGGCAGCAGCTCTACAAACTGTGTCACGTGATGCCCAGATACTCTAAAATCTGGGTATGTGCTGAAGCAGCCGTGGGAGCAGATATTTTTGGAGCTTTTAGAAAGAGTGCAGTCTCAGGATTCTGGAAGAGGCGTAAAAAAAAATTCAGTGAGCTCACAAGCGGTCCAGACAATAAAAATGCCATAACTCATCAAATATACCTGCAGCCTCACACACTAACTGCAAGAAGTCCCTTTCACTAACCAACAATAACTTCATCAGTTAGAACTCCAACCTAACATTCATTGGTTGGCTGTGTTCCCTCATGATCACCAGTATCCTGTGCCACAGAGCTTGCACACACTGCCTGACATTCAGCTGCAACAGACGCATTAACACCATGCAACACTCACTAACATACCTTCTTTTTCACAGGGTAAGACAGCACAGCAACAAACTGGTGGCTCTACACCATTATCAAGTGCATGGCTGCTGACGAACCAAGATCATTGAAGATAACTTCTCCATATATCCCATTTCCTCTTCAAACAACATCTTCTGGTTTCCAAGTTCAAAATAGTGTAGGTGTACTCTTATTACTTTTCTCTCTCTCTGACCATTCATCCATATCTTTATGCCTTTCTCCTCTAAGCCTTCAGAACATGGAAGCTGACAGGTGGTGGTTTGAGGCATTGTATCACTCAACTTGACACTCACAGCTACCAGTTGAGATATGGACATTCGGTGCACTATCGATGTCAGGGTCACACACACTTCCTAATGTGAGGACTCGTACCAGCAACCTGGGCCAGAGAAAGGACGGCACCAAGTGTACAGTCAACCGCTACCTGCAGGTTCCCTATATCCTGACAAGTCTATCACTGTTCATTGTCATCACAGGATCTAACTCCTGGAGGTGCTGGTGCAACAACACTGTAGAAGCACCAGTGATGCCCACATCCTGAAAAGTGAGTACGTTAAAACCTGCTTCCCAGGGGCGGAGTTGTGTTCACGCGCGAGTTCTGCTGGACAGGTCTCGGATCAGATTTTGATGGGTCAGCCAACAAGTGAAGGTTGGTGCTCATGTACAGTAAATGCTCGGTGCATTGACTAACTTCTCACTGCAGTTCCAAGGAACACAGGGGAATACTGAACATCATGTACCCTAACTTGTACCAGAGCTTGGAATTCTTACTGAACTGGACCCCTGTGTTATTTCCTTTCCCACTCCCACCAGTCCACCCAGGGTTTCTTTTGTTCACCTTTTCCATCCCTCCCCCCTTTCTTTCCAAGACTCTCCATCCTCCCCCATCTGGTTCTGTTCTGCCCATCTATTCACCTGGGTTTCTGCTCCCTTGGTTCACCTTTCCCCAGCCCTTGTCCATCTGCTTCTACCATCCCTCCCTTATCTGGTTCCACCTATCCCCTACCAGCCTCTATCTCTACCCCCCTCCCCCCTTATTTCAGCCGTCACTGACACTCTCAGTCCTGATGCAAGGTCACAACCACTCCACCTCCTTGCCTGCACAGTTGCTGCTGGACCCGATGAGTTCTTCCAGCAGTTTATTTTTTGCTTCCCCCTTGTGTTCCCATGGGTGGTGCAGTCGAGCAGATCTCCAGGATTACTGAGGGATGACAGTGCCCTCTCTCAGGGAGAAACAAACACAATCTGATGATTCTTTGACAGCCAAAACGTCTGCACAGCTGCTGTCCTTGGCAAAAGGTGGGTGCGTGGCACAGCTGGTAAAGGAGTTGCCTCACAGTGCCAGCTACCTGGGTTCAATCCTGACCTCCACTGCTGTCTGTGTGGAGTTTGCATTTTCTCCCTGTCACCATGTGGATTTCCTCCGGATGCTCCGGTTTCCTCCCACATCCCAAGTTAGGTTGCTAAGTTAATTGACCACTGTGAATTACTCCTAGTGTGAGTGGTAGAATCTGGGGTAAAGATGTGGGACTGAGGGAATGTGGGGGAAAAAGAATGGGTTGGGGAGGATTAGTATAAAAACGAATGCTTGGTGGTTGGCAGACTGTTTCCATGCTAAATCTCCCTATAACTCTATAAAGAGAAGCACTGTGAAGCCAGGCATTCTCCAGATCTGCCAAAGGTCAAATTCCAAGACCATCTGCAGCCTCTTCCATGGAAGGTCAGCACCTTTCAACAGTCACGTGCCAACCACTGTGTCTAAGCTGTAGGATGGAGGAATACACATAGAATGTTCAAGGATTTTAATCAACATTTGTTTGTCTTTTGTCATGACTGGTTATAAAAATGTATTTATTTGGAATGTTGATTTAGAATTGCCTTTTATCAAATGCATGCTGTGCTGATCAGTAACAGAGATGTTAAAATGTGAACTGTCATGGGAAAGGTGCTTATCAATATGTTGGCTTAATGTGTTGGATCAGTTGATTGCTTGGCCAAAGGTTACTCGTTACATCACTTCTCTTTTCCCTGTCACATCCTTCAGCCTCTGGTGAGGACTGGCCCACATGATTGCAAGACTGTGCAACAGAAACAAACCTTGAACCTCATCTTAGGACTGACAGAAAGGCTCTTCCAGAGCAATTGAGGCCTCAGAAATGCAGGTGGTCACCTGGTCTGTCAGGTTGCAGGTGGCAACATGGTTTTCATGGTGCCTTGGTATGTCTGGGCCGTGTTCTGCAGTACGTTGCCTGCAACCAAACGATAGCCCCTGTGTCTCAGTGGCCATGCCCAGTGGCTCTGGCATTGTGACTAGAAGATGGAGGGCACTGACGGATGTGACTGGCCTGAGGGAACTGGGCAGTGGCCATCCTGGCACACTGCGCATGGTACATTCTCCTTTCTTATTATGCCTTTGCCAACATCGCCTTTCCTGGTAAGACAGCTGCAATGTGTTCACTTCCTGCCTCTACTATAACCCCTCTCCCTCTGTGAAGGCTTGCCTTTTGTTTCTTAATTATCACTTTATGCTGCCCTTTCATTACTTAAATGTCTGCAGCAGATTTACTGATTCACTTTTTCTTTATCTGTCTTTGGGTGTGTATACCAAGGCCCACACTGTAGTATAGGAAACATCACAATGGTACTA
>JARFYF010000057.1:30963443-30975672 GCA_030265395.1 Rhina ancylostomus | reverse complement strand
CAAGGACTTCTCTTGCAAGATCACTGAAGATCATCCCACAACAAACTGGTTCTTGAAAGCTAGTCCAAGGATTATGCTATGTAGAAATCAACTTCCACCTTTGTCACAGCCAATACTTCCTGAGCATTTTTCATTGCCTGTGAACTGCACAGCAATATCTTGTGGATGTAAAATGACATATAAATGCAAGTTCAAGCTTTCTGTACTCTTGAGCACTAAAGAGCAAATAATGTTCATTATGTCATACATATAATCCACAAAATAACGGGCGACATTCAGTGAACTACCTCTCTCTTCAGGATAGGTATTACTAGTCGATAGGTTGATTTACCTTACTTGCTGCATAATGTTACACCCACTGCTGCACTCTGCTTTGACGAAAATTGATGATGTTAGAATGATATTTGAACATACATCAGTGATTGCCTATTTTAGTCCATGTGTCTCTGTTGGAAGGTCAACTGAAGGGCAACGTTTCTTTCTTTCAGAAATATTATAATAAGCAAGAGTACTAGTTAAGAAAGGGAAATCAAAATACTGCAGATTCTGGAACACTCAGTAGAAAGAGAAAAGAGTTCACATTTTTCATAACAGCGAATGAGAGAAAACAGGTGAATTGGCCAAACCAGTAAGAATATTTTTTATTCTTGCTCATCTCTCTGACCGTGTCATGTGCCAGTATCAACCATAATGCTGGCTCAAACAAGCAGCTCTTGTTTGATTTAAAGTCATTACTGGAAATTTGAAATGCTCCTCAGTTTTCAGCCACACCACGTAATGCAGCAAAGAGACTCAGCTCGAGAACATAAATAAAGGCATCTCCTCTTTGGCTTGGTCTATTTAAATGATTTTAGTCAAGGTGCAAGTGAAATATAATTTAGTATCTCTGGAATAGGGAGGGAAGGGTAAAGGACCCTGTCAAAATTCCTATTCTAAATTCCTGCAGGAATTTATGCAAATATGGACATTAAGTGAGTAATTGAATATAACACCCTCCATGGACACTCAGTGCCTGGGCTGAATCTAATGATTTTTCAGCTCACTATTACTAAACGAGCACTGTGGCACTGAACTATTAAAAATGTTCCTAATTTTAGAATAAATGCTGTGTGATCAAGTTAAAAATAAATTACATGTTTATTCATTTGATAACCTTTTTATGCTTGCAATATTTAAATCTAAATTATTAAAAGCAGGTATTACTGATGTAAATTGGAAAGACATGTAAAATCCCAATGACATTTAAGACAAGTTTGATTCATATATCATTTCAATTTTTTAAAAAACCTTGGCAAATTGGCATTTATTATTACTCGTGACATGGAATGATCATTATTGTTTTGTGACTTCTCCATTTTCAGTATGACCTTAAGGTAGCATGGAATATAAAACAGTTTTATTAACACTTATGGGGATATGTTTCTCTGTTCACTCATATTAATGGAAATGTCATCACTCTAAATCATGTTGACCTTTTTGTTAGTATTAACAATCTGAATAAAATATCTCTTAAATGAAAAAGTTCCAAGTACATGAGCTTTATGGGAGAGGAGATAGTTCTTTGGTGTCTTGGCTTAATGTCTCACAATCACGGGACCAGGTAGGAATGCTGAAACTATTTCAGAAAATGTCTATTCTTATCAACACATTTAGCCAATATAGCTCAAACTGCTGACTATGACATTAAAACTGCTGCCTGGAACAAGAGTAATGATTAACTGTTGACCAAGTACCATAAGGTGGAGTTTTGGGGCTAGTTTCAAAACAAAAATTGTAAATGTATTATTTCACACAGCTATTTTAAGCATTAAGTCCACCCTGAATGATTTTACGAGTATGTTATATAAATGATAAATATACTTATAAGATATTAGCAGGATTTTCCAAGTAGCAAGTGTAAAAGGTTAGCAAGAAACAAGAGTCAACTAACACATAAAACTTATCATTTACAGTTTTACGATTATGCTACATGCTTGGGTGCCCACTCTAAGAGTGCCCACTTTTAGCAGTGGTTCACTCAGTGATACTTCTGTCCATTCAAACCACAGTGAACAGTAAATTGCACAGATGATTGAAAATTAAAGAGTCACGCAGGCATTGTTGCTACAGTGTTTAAATGGATGTGCCCTAGATTTTCCTGGATCTCAGAGGATTTGTTTCTAATCAGAGATAAGTGGATGAATCATTTTTCGATTTTATTACAGAGGAACCTTGGCTACAGTTCACTGCAACTGTTTTTCATTCAAGTAGATCTCAATGTACTAACATTCATTTCACTTCAGCTTGAGTCATGAAACTACAAAGATCAGGGCCCTCCAGTAAATTATCAGTACTCTGCAAAGGACCTTAATCACTGTGCAAGATGAAGCATGCAAGCCTACCAATGAATCTTTAGGTAGATATGGAGTGTTGAATGGGAGCCATGTACAGCACAAATTCAAAGTCGCAAACAACATCACAAAATTGGTCCGTCCTTGCCTTAAGAGATAATTATGGTGTAATGTTAAGAACATTAAAACCGGACAGTGTATTCCTCAAGTGGAAAGTGCTAGTCAACAGCCTGCTACTGTATTGTTTGCACAGAGACAATGGGAAGTGAGTCGGCACTTTCAAAACAATTTCTCCGTAGCAACCATGAGGGGAATCCCAAAAAAAGGGCAGTGGAATAACAGTGCATGGGCCTTGCCAGCTAACACCACAGTGGTAGTGAGGTGGATGTGTTACCAGAACAATTACCTAGAGGCCCAGACTTAATCCAGAGACATGAGTTCAACTCTCACCATAGTAACTGCGCTATTTAAATACGGCTAGTAATTTGGAGTTTTAAAGCAAAAACAATTGGTCTTAATAATCTCTGCACTAGCAAAGGAGATCTGCCTTCCTTATTTGGTTGAACTTCTCTGTGACTCCAGTTGTGCAGCAATGTGGTTGACTCAGAATTTGCCCAGCAAGTCACTGCATAGAGAAGTAGGGGTGGCCAATAAATACTGGCCTTGCCCATCGTGAAGAACGAATGGCAATAACAGATGCCGTGGGTTGGTGGGACCTTGTAGTGGTGGGTGGACAAGCCCCAATGAGGAGCAGCAGCACTGGGCTTACGGACTGAGATGTCTATGAGCTGCAGTGGGCAGTTCTCAAACTCCTTGATCGTTATAGAAGATTGCCAGCACTCAGCTTTTAAAGAAACCTTACAGGGGTTGATTTTTTTATTGCTATTTGTAAGTCACTACCCTTTAACTTAATGACATAAATTAGGTCAAAAAAGCAAGTCATTCCTGTAGATGTCATCATCATGTATTGGTGTTCAAGTGAATGCTGACAGGAGGGGCAATGGTCAATTTGCCATTAGGTGGGCCTTCAGCAGGAAACAGGTGCAAATGTAGGAGCGAGGGAGTCCAATTTCTCAGCAATAATTTGTTCACAACTTTACTTGTAGCAAGTGGAAATGGATGGAGTCAACACACGTACACTGCAAGGTCGCTCAGCTGGAGCTATTGATGCCCCCGTTTCAGTGTCACTGATATTGAAAATATTTTCTTTTTTTATCATTCAAGCTGAATGAACACAAATGTCATATAGTTTGAACTCTCTCCTCATTATCTCCAGAACATTTAACTGAAGTCTCAACTTCTACAATGCATTCTAAACAGTTCAACTGTGTGAAAGGTGCTGTACAAAGCACACTGTAGCCATCCATAACTCGACAGAATTAGTCACAGGTACATTGAAACACACAGTGAAATGCATCTTTGCGCAGAATATTATGGGGGCAGCCCTCAAGTGTCGCCACACTTCCGGTGCCAACATAGCACACCCACAACTTCCTAACCCATACGTCTTTGGAATGTGGGAGAAAACAGGAGCACCCGGAGGAAACCCACGCAGACACGGGGAGAACGTACAAACTCCTTACAGACAGTGGCTGGAATTGAACCAGGGTCGCTGGTGCTGTAATAGCGTTACACTGACTGCTACACATTGGGAATGTTTTCTCTGTAGTGTTCCGGACTGATGTTCTGCACAAAACTATATTAATTACATAGGAGAACCACCCTCCTTCTCAGAACTATTGCCAACTTTGTGAACATTATGAAGAAATCACCCTGTAGCCTAATTATTTGTAACTAAAAATTCAGGGTGCTTATAAACAGTGAGAATGGCTACAGAAGGCATAATGTAAAGGATTTATACAACAAGTCTTTATCAAATCCCCTTCTGTGTGGATAGTTGACAATTCCCAACAAGGCTGAATCACTGTACACCATGGCTAATTTCCCTTGGCTCGTGCCGTGCTCTCCTTATATTCCAGTTTGTCTTCCACTCTCAGTTCAGAATCAAATTAACTACGGCAAACAGATTTGTGAACATACTTCCAATTTTTCTACAAATGGCAAGAAGCAGACCATCTCAAATAGTTTCTGAAATTGTTGTATGTTCTGATCAGGGGAATGCCTATCAACACATTGAAAATGCTAATATTCAAACGTAACTAGAAGTTACCATTTGGGCTTTGTCTCCAATAGAATCCATGCTACCAAATACCATACTACACTCTATGGACAGGTATTACACTCTATATACATATATACATATACTACATAGTATATACATATACTACACTCTATGGACATGTGTAGGCATTCCCCTTGTCCTATTGCAGTTGTGCATATGATTGGGAAAGACAACCTTCTTCCCCCTATTTACCTGCTAACCAAACATCTCACATCACTGTCAGAGGATCTGACATACAGTAGATCTGCCGGCACTAAGTTTGAGAAAAACAACTGCGATATTCTCCATAAAAATCTGAACCTTTCCTTTAACAGCTGTAGTAGGCATAGCCCCAGTGGGGTTTGTACCTGCTCCCAGTCATTGGTGGGTGCAAGAAACACTGGTATTGGATATTAAAATGAGGCCCAAACAGGAAGGTGATCTTAGCCTCTTGCTGACAGTATCAGGTTGGGAGTAAACGTCCCAATCTCTCATAATAGGAAAGTTGCCCACTGCATTCCCAACAAGAATCCAAGAGATTTATAATTTGATGCAAGAAGGAAATGTTTGCTATTTTGTATCGTAATGTAGGAAGGCATTTGGAGATGTGCTTGGCTCTTTACTAGCACAGTGATAAAGTGATGCAGTGCAGTGTTGTGTCTGCCAGTTGTGTCCAGTTGTAAGATGGACACATGGACTAGTGCAGACAAACCAACTTCACACAGAGCTCAATGAGACTAGCCAGCCTCAGCTGTGTCCTGCACACCTTGGCAGCAGGATGGTAAAGATCAGCTTCCATCAATTCCTTTCCGAAGGACAGGGTGCATGATATTAAAAGATTTAGGGGATTATGGTGGAAAGGGAATTATAAGCAGAAATACAGTGTCACTGTATTGTGCTGGTTGATTCTTGGACACAGTGAAGTTCACTAATCCAAACCAGAGGATATTTTCAAACATATCAATGCTCTCTGTATATTGTACATACAATGATGCAAAGAATTATTGGCATTCAGCCCAGTTAATATCCAGTGTACAGTAATCTAAACCCCATTTACTGTGCCAATAAAACCTCTCATGCTTAGCCATCACAAAATAGCTCCATAAGAATAGCTGATAGACTTTTCTCAGCGGTTTGTATTTCACCTGCCTAAAGCTGTCCACAAACAAATGCATACTAGATATTAGATGGCAAGTGTGTTGTGTGGAGTAACTTTACCTTTCTTCTAAATTCTAATCAGTTTAATTCGAGCAGAGCTCTGACAAGGGCTCTGTGTGTCAATTTGGTCTACAGCAAAAGTGAATTCAAAGATGATCCTGTTTCTGCTACCTTGTAGTAGAGAGGACACAGTATTTCAGTTGGTCTGGGACAGGAATCACTAACCATCATTATTTAATTCCTATGCTCCGAACAATCACGTCGTTCCCATACTTTCTATTATTTCTTCATATCACTGCATAGTTAACATGCTACAGCAGTTGCTTATAACATGAAACACAATATTTTTAACACAAGTGTGTTTTAGACTTTGTGCTGTAAGTTCCAGGTGATATCTGGAATAAGGATGCATTTGTGGCTTCAGGCAGAAAGCCTCCCTGCCAGCTTCCTGCCATTAAATAATTGTCCATGAACTGCTGCTGCTCTACTTGCTGTCCCTCTTCATTGAGGATGACTCACTTCTGATCCAGTTGTGTGGGCTCTGAGTTGGCTGAAGGGGCTAACGTGGGAACTATGGACTTTGCTGCAGATGGGGCAGGTAGTTTGTGAGCCAGTCTGCCCTTCCAGTAGGTGTAGCCATTGCTTTGTTCTTCAGGCTGACCGCGCCCTGCCCATTGTGTCTCACTCAATGCGGCATCATCTATACCAGAGCATCTGAGTTCCCGAGCTATGACATCAGAGCAGCCTCCAGGTCTGTCATTGCTGGGATTGTCCATGGGGGCCCTGATATTCCAGATCCTGATCTTCATAATATTGAGTGGAAGAGGCTAGTGTATGGTTTCTTCTAACGTGGGATAGCTGTTGCACATGGACTGCACAGACACACTTTGCAACAGCTTTGTTGTGCTTTGCTGTGGCTGGGATTTAGACTCAGGAACATTTATATTGTTAGCTACCAAACCAAGTGTAGGATTAAGATCTTGCCAAAACAATTGGAACACATTAGCATAAACAGCAGACAAGGCAAGCGCAAAGGGAACTGTTCACATTAGATTAGACTGCCAGCCACATGGATCAGTAGTTTGAAGTTCTCCTGTCTGCTTTGGTTCAAAATGAGAATTATTATTACCTTCCCATCAAGTCTTTCCAATCATTAGCTCACTTGTGACCCTGGAAGTCACAATCATTTAGTTGCTTGTGGTATAAACATTATATCCCACATATAGAATGATTCCAAATGTGAAAGAGAGTGCAAACAGGAATTAACTTTTGGAATTTTTGATTAACTATTCAAACATGAGCATGGATATTTGATCATTTGTAAAGAGAACAACTCTCATCTCTCCAAAAAGGACAGGAAATCTACTCTTTAATGAATACTCTGTCTTGATTACTGTTAGATACTCACTAACAGATTGGAAAGTGACTAGCATTGGTCAAAACCCTAAAGAAACTGCAAAACCGGAGGACTGAGTGAGAGATTGACAATAAAATCAGTCAATTGTCAGATGAATACAACTATGTCAACAATAGGCACTGTTGAAGAAATGTAACTCAGATGAGGAAGCCTAAATTTTTAGCTCCATAGAAATTTTAATTGGTTCCAGGAGTCAAACTGAGGATTATTGAAACAGCTCTCCAAGTTAATAAAATCCCATTCCAAGGGTCTAACCTCCTTATTTAGCAAATTTTTGACACTTTCCTCGAGTCTGAAGTAAATAGTGGAAACATACTGAGAGCAGCCAGTCAGGGATGGAACGGAGGTATGATTTTCTTTTAGTTCCAATGCCTGTGATGAAAGTATAGGTCAGCCAAGAAACCATCTCTTTGAACAAAATAATAAATATGATTTGTAGCAATGTGACAGCATAATTATACTTGATGTGAAAGCTAGTTTTCCTGCTGAGCTCTTGGAGTTCTATCAAAACCACAGGATAAATAAATGAGGGTTAGTACAAAGTTGATGGTATTGCAGTCTGTGTATTTTTCATGCTCTGCCATGGAACGCAAGCTAAACATAAGATTATTCCAATTCCTCTAAATTTCAAAAATATCTTGTTTAATTACTAACAGTTTTTCCTTTGTTAGAGCATTGAGTGATAGATTTTCCTGCCATAATGTTTGATCTCTGATGTTTGTTTATGGTGTTAAAAACTCCAGAGATATCTTAAGTTGCCCTTTGAACCTTTTAAGAAATATTAGCTTTAGTCACAGGGGAAGAAAACAAAAGTTGTGAGGAAATTTACCAACATTCCACTTGTCAATACAAAATAAATTGAGGATTGTCAAATAAATGTTATTGCAGACAAATCCAAGGGACTGAGGTGCAGGAAGACAATTAATCTTTTTGGATACAGACAGGATAGTTCTAAGCTTCAGACCAGAGCACAGGGGAGGGATCACAGTGGAATGCTTGTTGTTGGATGAAACAAGAGCACAATGTGCACTGGGGTAAGGAAAGTTAATTGGATTTGGGGATTACAAAATCAAAGGACAGAACAGAGAAACACAAACCCAACAAGCTGATAATGAGCTGATAACTCTGTGCCCAGAGCACTGCAAATAATTCTGGTCACTGTATTACAACCACACTCACTAGACTCAACACTCACTAGAAGTAGGGGCATGAGGGAAGTCAACAGCCTCTTGAAGGAAATTAAAGAACCTGGAAATTAGTAACTTTTGATGAGAGACAGTGGTCACTTTACTATGTTGCATATGATTAAGTGAGAAGTACATTTCTCAAATTGTATTTAAATTCAATTTTAACTTTCACTCCAAAGAATCATCACATAAAATAACAAAAATCTTCTGCCCTCCAATCCCACCAGCCCATCTCCCTGGGCTATTTAACCTTCTGACATTTGAGGAGAGGAGCCAATTACAAATAACGAGGTGAATTAGCAATCGTATATTAGTCACCACAGACAGGATCCTAAACAATTTTCTGTTGTATAGTTGTGTCACAGGCTCTGTGCTTGTAACGGGTCAACTACCGTTAAGAAATGCAATGATTTCTTCTTTTGCCCAATGGAAGTGCATATTCCTCTGCCTGCAGTTCCCCTCCACTAGAACATCCAGTAACATGCTGGGGAAGTGTGTGAATTGTGGACCTTCCCTTGGGGTCCCAATTTCTAAGCTGTCATCTACTTGCCTACAGTTAGAAGGCTATCTTTAGATGTCAGGGATTACAGGTATTGAATGCATTGTTGGTCAACAGTGAGTCAAACACCATCACCATGCCTAATAAATGACAATGGTCCCTGACCGGTTGCCTTTCTCTATCCATCCACTTGATTTGGCCCAAACTGCCAGTGTAACACTGGTTTTAGTGCTGTAACTTCTCTCTCCTCATCTTTAATCTTGACTTTAAGGGCCTAGTTACTAGCAGACCCTCAACAAAGTGAGGAATAAATCTAGTTGCCTTTTAAAAGAAAACTGCCTCCAGGGCAAAGGGGAACATTTTTAAGATTTTCCTCTTGTGTCTTTCACCCAGTTAAGAGCTGGGGTGTCCTCTCTGAGTAAGAACATGCTCCTTCCTCAGTAGGATGCACTGTGCCCCTGTGATGAGTATCTAAACCTTTGAAATTAACATCAAGATGGCCAGCTGGTCCAAAGACCGGATGGAAGCTCCAGCTTGGTACATTCCAACTTCCTTGGAGGATCAGAAAGGATCAAGTCTTTTCCCTGTGCTTTTGCTCTTTTCTCGCAATGTCCCCCTTGGTGTTCAGCTCATTGCTTTTGAGGCATTCATTTAATTTTGTAATTAAAAAGAAACAAATGCTCAAAAATCTTGGCAGTTCAGGCAGCATCTGTGGAAATTTACTGTTTCAAGTTGTTCGTTAGCTGCTCTGTACCAGGTCTGGAATGCATAATCAACATCCTTAAACTGTGAAGCCATGTGGTACAACATTGGGGAATGATGGAACTCACTATTAACAAGTAATTGGGTTGACATTTCTCACATTATCAGGCAGTTAACTCTCATTAACTAGCAAGTGTTCAAGTCAGGCACATGTTATTTCATCACATTTCTGTTCACTTTTAATTTCTTTTAACTCTGTCTTTGTTGATGATGATCTTGCTTTGTTCTACCATGCAACAGTTATAAAATTCCAGCTGTGCATTCTGCAAAATATTTGCACCATTACCTTGTTCATTGCCTCTAATACAATTTGTAATATTAAGAATTTGGAAGTTTTAACCTAAGAATCAATGTAATATCATTTTCCAGTAACACCGGTAACACATGAACATTTCTATCTTTAGTAAAACATGGAAAAAAAGTTAGTACTATGAAATCTAAGATTTTAAATTTATAAATTAATATAGTAATTCAATACTTCTATTTTCATAATTATCTTGGATCATGATTACATTGATTCCTTGAGGGTATCTGTAACACTGATTCTGCAGGCCTTTCAAATGTTAAATTGAATTAGAAATTCACAGCAGTTGGTTTTTATATATCATTTAGTTTCTGAATTAACTCACATTTGGAAAAGCATAGGCTTATTAAAAATAGCATGGCTTTGTGCAGGGCAGGTCGTGTCTTACAAACCTTTGAGCAGGTGACAAAGGTGATTGATAACAGTAGAGAATGTTGTCTGTATGGACTTTAGTAAAAAAATTTGACACTGTCTCTCATGGTCGGCTGATCCAGAAGATTAAGATGCATGGAATCCATAGTGACTTGATTGATTGGATTCAGAACTGGCTTGGCCACAGAAGACAGAGGGTAGTGGTGGAGTGGTGCTTTTCAGAGGTCTGTGACCAGTAGTATTCCATGAGGACCTCGGTTGTTTGTGACACATATAAATATCTTGGAGAAAATGTAGATGAACTGATTAGTAAGTTTGTGGAGTTGTGGACAGTGAGGAAGGTTGATAAAGGATATGGCACGATATACTATAGATCAGCTACAGAAATGTGAAGAAACGGCAGATGGGGTTTAATCCAGGCAAGGGTGAGGTGTTCCTCTTTGGGAGGTCAAATGTGAGAGGGAAGCGTATAGTCAATGGCAGGACCCTTAATAGCGTTGATGTACAGATGGATCTTGGAGTCCAAGTCCATAGCTCCCAGAAAGTGGCAGCACGTAGGTAGGGTGGTAAAGAAAGCATGTGGCATGCTTGCCTTCATCAGCTGGGGCCTTGATTATAAGAGTCAGGAAGTTATGTTGCAGTTGTATAAAGTTTTGGTTTGGCTGCATTTGGAGTATCATGTGCATTTCTGTCACCCCATTAGAGGAAGGATGTGGAGGCCTTGGAGAGGGTGCAGAAGAGGTTCATGAGGATGCTGCCTGGATTAAAGACTATCCGCTATAAGGAGAGGTTGGGCAAACTGGAGCGTTGCAGGCTGAGGGAAGAGGTTTATAAATTATGAGAGGTATAGATTAACTAGATGGTCAGAGTCTTTTTCCCAGGGTAGAAATGATAAATACAAGAGGTCATAGCTTTAAGGTGAGAGGTGGAAAGCTTAAAGGAGATGTGTGGAGTATGTTTTTTACACGGACGATGGTAGGTCTCTGGAACATGCTGCCAGCAGAGGTGGTGGAAATGGACCTGATGGTGGAGTTTAAGAAGCACTTAGACAGGCATGTGAACACGCAGGGAATGGAGGGATATGGGTCAGACAGACAGGTTTGTTTTAATCTTGCATCATGGTCGGCACAGAAATGGGGAGCTGAAGCTGATTGTTCAATGCTTTTTTTCTATTTTTTTATATAACATCTGGGAAATTTCTACTGGCTTTGTATTACAGGGGAGGAACTAATTTAGATAGTTGCTGCCTCTCACACTTTACATTTTCTTTTTTTATCTTAACCTAATCTGTTTCATATAAAAGTTATCCATAAAACCTGCTTCTTAAATGTGTAATAAACTGGTCAACACCAATTTTATTCTCAGTTATTTTCCCTCCTTCCACCCCCATTCATTCGACAGTCTCTTTCTGAGCTATCAACTCTTTCAGAGTTATGCAGATCTCCACAATCTCATCCAAGGGGTCAGGAAAAGGAATTCTGGCCACTTCCTCAATCTCTGACTTGCAGGAAGTGGGGAAAATCAGGGTAGCCTGACTGCCTTCAATGATCAATTAATCCACCATAGACAAGTGATTAAACTTAGGACCTTCCCCAAATGTATCCAGTTGATAATACTGTTTCACTATTTACATAATCCATTGCCAAATATCCCCACCACATTGCAACTGAAGACTGAATGTGGTCACTTCTGAGTAAAGGGGTCAAAAAACCTGCAGAAGAGTGATTTGTATATTATTGTTTCAATCACTCCAGAAAATGTCAAGCTGCTCAATTTCATCATCAAAGAACATTCTCAAAATGTTCCCTTTGTGCTCTGCAGTCTGTCACTCATATATTGCCTTTTAACACAATCACTTTCAAACCTATTAATGGTATGCCTGTTCCTTTGGATCCTAATGAAGTGGGATTTAAATTAGATTTTTGGTCAGGTTATTTGCCAGTTGAGACAACCTCTCTGGATCGACAATGGAGAGTCTGACATTTTTCTCTGGAAGTAACATGACGTGCAAAACAACATTCTCATGGGGCGGAGGGGGG
>JARFYF010000057.1:30612858-30632947 GCA_030265395.1 Rhina ancylostomus | reverse complement strand
CATGTACCTATCCAAGTGCTTCTTAAATGACACTGTTGTACCTGCCTCACCCACTTCCTCTGGCAGCTCGTTCCATAGACTCACCACTCCCTGCATGAAAAAGGGGACTTGAAGGGTAACTTTTAAGTCTTTCCCCACTCATCCTAAATCTATGTCCCCTAGTTCGGGACTCCCCTCCCCTGGGGAGAAGACTGCTACCATCCACCTTATCTTACGCCCCTCATGATTTTATATACTTCTATAAGATCACCCCTTGGTCTCCTACACTTCAAGGAATGAAGACCTAGCCTGGTCAACCTCTCCCTGTAACTCAGGCCCTCTAGTCTTGGCAACATCCTTGTAAATCTTCGCTGCTCTCTTTCTAGTTTAACCACTTCTTTCCTATGACAGGGTGACCAAAAGTGTACACGGTACTCCAAGTGCAGCCTCACCCATGACTTGTCCAACTACAACATAATGTCAAGACTCCAATACTCCGTGCCCTGACTGATGAAGGCCAGTGTGCTACAAGTGTTTTTCACCACAGTCTACATGTGACACCACTTTATGCTAGGAACTATGCTAGGTCCTTCTGTTCTACTACACTCCCTAGTACCTATAAACCAGGGTGCTTTTGTGTCACCTACCAACCTGCATGTCATTTGGACATGGGAGGAAACACAGTCACAAAGAGAACTTGCAAACTCCACACAGACAGCACCAGAGGTCAGGATTGAACCCAGGTCATTGGAACTATGAGGCAGCGGCTCTTCTTGCTGTGCACTGTGCTGTCGAGTGATTACATTTCTTTTTGCTTCAAGACATCCTCAACCCTGAGGGACTGCCTGAGAAGAAGACTCCCCAGTAGTTCAGTATCTTCAAGAGTGGAAAGCAGTTGTACTTAGGGGTTCATTTTACTGAATTCCTGCAAATGGCAACTAGCCAACAATCAGGGCAATTACCCAAGGATGTCCTGTCCACAGAAACCATTACATATTGAACCCAAATAATTACTGCCTGATCAGTCACTGACTGGGATCTCAGTGCTGGCATTACAGCCATTGAGATACAGGAGACTGAAGATGCTGGAATATGGAGCAGCACACAAGGCACTGGAGGAACTCAGTGGGTCAGGTAGCATCTACTGAGGGAAACGGACAGTCCACCTTTCCTTTTGGGTTGAGACCCTTCATTTGGACTGGAAAGAAAAGGGGAGATAGCCAGTGTAAAAAGGGGGAGGGAAAGGGTGGAGCAAGAGCATGCATGCGGATTGAGTGCTCCACGATCAACATCCTGGAGTGGTGAGGGAGAGGAGGGCAGAGTGAGGTACAGTGACCAAAAACCGACTGGACCAGCCTCAGATACTGTTGCTGGATCTTGCCATGTGGGCTCTTCACTCATTGATACCCAAAGCCTTTCTACCATCTACACAGTATGTCAGGGACATGATGGAATACCCCCCACTCTCCTGGATTGGTGCAACTCCAACAACGCTCAAGAAGCTCCACTTCATGCTGGACAAGGTGGCCTGTTTGACTGGCACCCCATCCATCAGCCTCAACATTCATTTCCTCCATCCCACTTTAAAGAGCAAGTTGTCAACAAAAAGTTCAAGTCATTGGACAGATGTGAAAATCTGAGGTACCAAGTTTTGTTTGTTCACTTACAGGACTTTTAAAAATCCATCTGTAGAACGTTGACTGGCAATCCCATCATTTACTGTCCATTCCTAGTTGCTTTTTGAACCACAGTGTGGGTTCTGGAGTAACACACAGGCCAGACCAGGGAGGATGACAGATTTCCTTCACTGAAGGACATTAGTGAATTAAGCCAATAGTTTCCTGATTGCTGACACTGAACAAAATTCTATTGTATAAATTCCAGAATTTCTTTAATTATTTGAGTTTAAATTCCCCAGCTGCCATGGTGGGATTTGAACTGGTGTCTCTAGATGAATCATCCAGAAGTCTGGCCACTAGCCATGTAACTTAAACTAATCACTGCATATCATGGTTTGTGTTGAGGCAGAACCTTTGGCTTCTCATTTACTGATAAGATGAAGCAGAGTTGGTAAATTTCAGTTTTAAATCTTCTTCTGTAATTTCTAGACAATGAGCTAGCCTATCGACTCCCACTAACACTGAAAGTCTACCCAACATCAAGGTGATCAGGAGTGTAACATGTATGTGCTAAATACCTCTTGCCTTATAAGAGCTCTATCTGTCCTCCTACATCGTTCCAAATTGTTACTCTCTCATACCAATGTGTGCAGTACAATGATGTACTTTGTTTTCAAATGTGTGATTGTCTGTTGTAGCCTTAATTGGCAAGAATAAATAGGTAAAATAGCATCCAGCAGTTAGTTTTGGTTAGGACAGTGTTGTTCAATACAGAGAATAGATTTTATTACTTCAGAAATTTGGGAAGTTGAAAGGAACGAAACATTAGGAAAAAAGTTGAGATACTCAGCAGTTCAGGCAACATCTGTGGAGAAGGAGACCAAGTTTAAGTTTCAAGTCAGTGGCCTTTCATCAGAACTGGAAAAGTTAGAAGTCAAACATATTTAAAGTTGCACAAGAGATGAAGGAGTGGGGAGAACAAAGGAAATGGAGACACAAGAGACTATAGATGCTGGAATCTGCAGCAACACACGAGGTGCTGGAGGATGTCAGTGGGTCAGGCAACATCCGCTGAGGTAAATGGACAATTAATGTTTTGGGTTAAGACCCTTCATCTGGTCTGGAAATGTTGACTGTCCATTTCCCTTCATGGTTGCTGCTGGACCTGCTGAGTTCCTCCATCATTTTTTGTGTTGAGAACATAGGGAATATCTGTGATAGGCTGGAGAGCAAGAAGATTCAGAGGACACGGGTGAAGGCTCGTTAATCATAGCTGATCTCTCAGGTGGAGGTGTAAGTAGACAAAACTGAGGGCAGAGGTGATCAAAAGCACCAGGCAATGCTGGAACTGTGATACGCAGGATACAACAGCTGCTGGAAATCTGAGATAAATCTCCTGCCTAGACATGTTGTAGCCTGTGGGGCTCAATGTTGGATTCAAGTGTCTCATAACCAGCTTTTATGTTTATATCAAATCTGGCCAGTTCTGATTTAAGGTCATCCATTTACAACATTACTCGCTGCTCCTCTCTCCACAGATGCTATCTGACCTACCAAGTATTTCCAGGAGTTTCTCTTATTTAAGATTTCCAACAGCTGCAGTGCCTATATCTCATGGTCCCAGTACTGCTCACATTATGTCTCTCTCCCCTTCCCTTGTTCATTGATCTCTATTTTCATCTCCTTCAGACAGAGCAGCTATGATGAACGACTTCCATTCTCCCTCTCTTTAGATGACAGCAACAGCATTTGTGGCTTCCGAATTCTTATTCTAACGGACTTCCCTTTGTTCTTTCCACCCCACCCTCCCTCTTCAACCTGACGTACATTCTGTTTTCTTCCTCTTCTAGTTGTGGTGCAAGGTCATTGACCTGAAATACTAACTTTGTTTCTCTCTCCACAGATGCTGCCTGACCCACTGGCCATCTCTGTCCTTTAATGTTGGTTTCTTTTATCTGTCAGAATTTCTGAAAAAATAAAACATCTCTGCATGAGCCAACTTTATCTGCAGAATATTATTTCACTATTGAACAAACTTCTTGCCATTTAAGGCTACAGCATGTTAATATGTTGAAGCACAAGGTATGTCATCGTATTCTGATGGAAGGGCATTCGCCTGAAAGCAGATTCTGCCTGACCTGCTGAGTGTTTCCAGCATTTTCTACTTTCAGATTTCCAGCATCTGCAGTTTTTCACTTTTAGATGAGGAGAAGGGTCACAAATCCTTGTTTGATAGAATCATTGATAGCATGGAACAGGCCTCTCGGCCCAACTTGCCCATACCAACCAAGATGCTCATCTAAGCTCATCTCATTTTCCTGCAACTAGCCCATATCCCCTTAAACCTTTCCTATCCATGTACCTGTCCAATAAAGTTATTATTGTACCTGCCTCAGCCACTTTCTCTGGCAGCTCATTCCATACATGCACCACCCTCTGCATGAAGAAGTTGCTCCTTGGGTCCATGTTAAATTTTTCCCCTCTCACCTTAAACCTAAGCCATCTAGTTTTCTGATTCCCTTTCCCTGGGGGAAAAGAACTGTGTGCATTCACCCTACCCGCCCCTCATGATTTTGTCCATCTATGCCCTCATGATTTTATACACCTTGATAAGGCCACCCCTCAGTCTCAGTCACCCCTATGCTGCAGTGAATAAAGCCCTTGTCTACCCAACCTCTCTCTATAACTCAAGCCCTTGAGTCCTGGCAAAATTCTTGTAAATCTTCTTTGCACTCTCTTAGCTTAATGACATCTTTCCTATAACAGGGTAACCAAAACTATACACAATACTCCAGGTGTGGCCTCACCAGCATCTTGTTCAACTGCAACAGAACGTCCCAACTCCTATACTCAATGCCCTGACTGATGATGGCCAGCGTGCCGAATGCCACCTTCATCACCCTGTGAGGCCTCTTTCAGCAAATGATGTACTTCATACTCAGTCCCTCTGTTCTACATCACATTGATGAGACATTGCCAGTTCTGAGAGAATTCAGATGGACACCCTTATTAAAATTCATAGTTTTTTAAAATATATTCAGATACCTTCCATGCCATTAACAGTTTTGTGATTCCATTAAGTTTATATGTCAAATGCTAGAGGACATAGCTTTAAGGTGAGAGGGGGAAAGTTTAAAGGAGATGTGTGAGGTAAGCTTTTTTTTACACAGAGAGTGTACATGGAACGAGCTGCCAGAGGAAGTGGGTGAGGCAGGTACAATGGTATCATTTAAGAAACATTTGGATAGGTACATGGAGGGCAGAGGCCTGGAGGAATATGGGCTGAACACAGGAGATTGGGACTAGCTGGGTGGACAATGTGGTCGGCATGGATCCGTTGGCCAAAGGGCCTGTATCCGTGCTGTATTGCTCCATAACTCTGAGTGCTGGTGCTGCCAGGGAGGTGGTGGAAGCACATACAACAGAAATGTTTAAGACGCATTTAGATAGGCACATGAACGTGCAGGGAATGGAGGGGCATGGATCACGTGCAGGCGGATAGGTTTAGGTTAACTTGGCATCATGGTCGGTACAGACATTATGAGCCGAAGGGCCTGTTCCTGTGCTGCATTGCTCTATGATGCTCAGAAGATAAATAAGAGCTGCTGGTTTTACAAAGGAGCACCTATCGCTTTAAAATGTTGCATTATATAGTCCTGTAACAACATGTTAATAGTATAATTCTTGATTCGTGACAAGTACCTGCAAGAGTTTTACTGAAGTCTTTGTAACTCTTTTTGTTAAGGTGATAACCTGCCCTCATAAACACAAGAATGGTGTTCAAAGTTATTAACCACATCCTCTGAAACTTTGTTATCTCTTATCAGGATGAATTTCATCCATTCATCGAGGCACTGCTTCCACATGTCCGTGCATTTGCCTACACATGGTTCAATCTACAAGCTCGGAAACGAAAGTACTTCAAGAAGCACGAGAAACGGATGACAAAGGACGAAGAGAGAGCAGTGAAAGATGAGTTGCTGAGTGAGAAAGCGGAAGTGAAACAGAAGTGGGCCTCAAGGCTGCTCGCCAAACTGCGTAAGGACATCCGTCCTGAGTACCGTGAGGATTTTGTGCTGACCATTACAGGGAAGAAGGCTCCCTGCTGTGTTCTCTCCAATCCGGACCAGAAAGGCAAAATAAGACGCATAGATTGTTTACGACAAGCGGATAAAGTTTGGAGGTTGGATCTGGTGATGGTGATCCTATTTAAAGGGATCCCTTTGGAAAGTACTGATGGAGAGCGTCTGGTGAAGTCCCAACAGTGTAGTCACCCAATGCTGTGTGTGCAGCCCCATCACATAAGTGTTTCAGTTAAGGAACTTGATTTATACTTGGCATACTTTGTGCAAGAAAGAGGTAAGTGATTTCATGATCAATTTTGAAGGATTAATTTAGTGAAAGCTTGAAAAGTTGATCCCAATGGTTTTGTACATTGCACATAATGTACATGCATTGCACTGGGCATGTGCATCCACAGAAATAACAGACAAGGCAAATCCCATTGTTAAAGTGAAGCAAATGGCACTCTTGTGGTAACAGACTGTTTGTTTGTTTGTTTGTTTGTTTGTTTGTTTTATTGTATCAAGAACTTGACCTCATTTTTACAATGAAAAGTTAGTTTGGATGCTAATGTTTTGATTTTACAGGTCAGTTATGTAAAGTATTTTAATCCAAGTCCATTAAGCGGCTACATTTGTTAATCACTCTTTATTAATAGGATTAACAGCTGGGATATAACATTATTTGAAAACATTACAAACAGATGCTCATAATTCTCAGAATTAGGAACTTGTTCAAACTAAAGTTTTCCTCACTTTTTGTCAAAACTAGAGCCAGCTAGATTACAAGTATCTTATTAAGGATAATTATGGAAATTCCACTATCACCATCAAATTAGTGTTAAACTGTGTTAGCAAACCAACACACAATCTCAGATAACATTTCTTAGCATGTGGTTTTTCTTAGGGCTACCATATTTAAAATAATAAAATAAAATCCATATCTCTGTTAAAATAGAGACCTGAAATGCATTAGAAGTTTACCTGATGTTCACAGTAATAATCCCTTGTTGGCTAGCTTAATGCTTTTAATTAAAATTGAAATATTAAGTATGATTTCTTTTTTTCCCCAAGAGTGTAAGTTATTTTGATGGAGGCCTGCTTTCCTGGAACCTTGTGTTCCTGTAGAATCTTCCCCCTCAAACCCAGTGGGACTGCATTAACTGGATGTAAATAACGGCTTCTCAGTACTGTGAGTGAAGTACATTTCACATGCAGAGGTCAACGAGACAATATCCATTTTGTTCACACATGAATTTATGAAAAGCCTCATTTATTCTGCAAGGTGATTTTCCATTTTGATCTGAGTTGGAAAGGACACTTGTGAACTTGTGTTTCTGGATAAATTCAATTCACACACTGGCTGTTATCACACAGCTAATCCAATATATTTCCTATGGATTTAGGACTAAGCAGTGTACTAAGATTTTTCAGCATCTACAGTCTCTTGTTTCCCAACTAAGACATCTCCTAGCAGAGGGTGCAATGTGCAACTTTTGGACTGATTTTAGCACGTAAAGCAACTAAACTGTAATATTTCCATGCTGTTGTTCTTTTGTAGTAATTTTTTCCTTCCTCTTTGTAATAACAAGAGATATTGTGATTTCTAGACACAGAAAGAACATGTTATCTGTTCAGAAAAGATGGTTACTATTGGGTGTGCTATCGGTTAAACTTGGCAAGCCCAATCCAGCAACTGCTCCACCTTTTCAAGTCATTTGTTGGAACAGATGGATCTTGTATCTTAAGTAAGGCTTCCTGTTCATTCAAGACCCATATAGACAAGATAAATGAGGGCAAATGAAAAAACTTAGGCTTTGATTGCTATTAAACCTCAGTACGGGTGAATGGATTTTGTAATGCAATAATTTATAGTTTACAAGGCAAGTGGTGCTATTTATTTAAAATATAACATGCTATACAATCTTGAATTTCTACTTTTTAAACATTTTTTTCCCATCTGGTGAAGAACTGGAGAGAAATGGAGGGTGATGTGGGAGGGAAGGGTTAGATAGATTTTAGAGCAGGATAAAATGTTGGCACAACATTGTGGGCCGAAAGGCCTATACTGTGCTGTAATGTTCTATGTTCAACAGTGAAGTTTTGTTATAAAGAGACTAGAGCACAATGTGTTGGCCTTCAGATGAATTTTTAAAAAAATGTTCTGGGAAGACTTGAGAGCAACATTGATTAGCAGACACTTTGGCTGAAGAATTGAATGAAATTTCAGCTCACAGTCAGGATGGAGAGACGTGAATTGAATTGGTAGATAAATGGAGAAGGTAGAGAAGGTGTGCTTCCATGGCATTTCACAGCCCAAGGGCTTTTTCTAGTGACGTGGGAAGAGAAAAGCAAACAGCTGGAAGAACTCTGTGGGTCAGGCGGCATCTGTGGAGGCAAAGGGATGGCTGACGCTTCAGGTGGAGACTCTACTTCAGGACTTAATGTCAAGGGCAGACAGCCAGTGCATAGGGGATAGGTGAGATGGAGGCTGGTAGGTGATAGGTGGAACCGGATGAGGGGAGAATGATTGGCAGATGGAACCAGGTGGAGGAGCGAGAGAGTGAAATGTTGAGACAAAGGCTGGTAGGTCATGGGTAGGAACAGATAAGAAAAAATATATTTGGCAGATGCAGCCAGGAAGGGGAAGAATAGAGATGTTACTAAACATCTCTTTATGCTTTATTACTAAAGCTTGTTTCTAATTTCTGTTATCTTGAGTATAAGCCAACATACAGCAAGTTTTGCTTGGAGAGAACTGATCACAATGGAAGAGCCTGTGGTATGGTTATGAAGTTATTTCATTAGCATTATATTAAATAGTATCATCTACTCCCACAAGTGCTTTGTGAAAGCAGTCCTGCTTGTCCAATGTGTAGCAAATTTAACTGTTTATTCATTCTACCAACTTCTGAAGCACTTTTGTAAGAAAAAAACTTCCATTTTAAAATATTAAAATGGAAGAATTGATATGTGGAACCAGATAAGGGAGGGATGATGGACAGGTGGAATGAAGTGGAGGTTAGGAAAGGTGAACCAAGGGGAAGTACGTAGGTATGTGGACGATGGGCAGGTGGAACCATGAGGGGGAGGGTAATGAGTCTTGGTAACAACGGGGTAGGGAGGGATGGAAAAGGTGAACAAATGTAGAGAGACCCTGGGTGGACTGGTAGGAGTGGGAAAGGAACAATGTGTTACCCCCTACATAATGGAGAGATGATGGGCCAACCACTGCCTCATTTCCCTCTCACTTCCACACACTGGCTATCTTCCTTCTACATTCTCAGCCCTAATGAAGAGTCTCAACCTGAAATGTCAACCATCTCTTTGCATCTACAGATGCTGCCTGACCTGTTGAGTTCTTCCAGCAGTTTGTTTTTAGCTCCAGACTCTAGCATCTGCAGTCTCTTGTGTCTCTGTTCCTGTGCACTGTTCTGATGTTGGAGTGCTAGTTTCCTGCTTGCTTATAGGTTTGTGAAGGTGGAGGAATGAGCCACTCTGTTCCCATTGACGGCATGCACTCAACTGACAACCAACCCGTATTCAAAGTCCAGAATGATCATTTCTCTTTACTGGGGGAGGAACTCAAACTCAATGTGCTGACTCAGAAGTGGAATTGAGATCATTTAGGCTGGGATCAGTCCAAAAGTAGAAGTTTAGGTTGAAGTAAAATTCAGTAACAATAAAATAATTGTCTGTTTTGGGAAGATTTCACCGCAGGAATAATTAGCAGACAGAAGAAACTAAGTAACATACATTAGCAAAGCTCATCAACTGAAAAGTTTTATTACTAAAGCTTGTTTCTAATTTCTGTTATCTTGAGTATAAGCCAACATACAGCAAGTTTTGCTTGGAGAGAACTGATCACAATGGAAGAGCCTGTGGTATGGTTATGAAGTTATTTCATTAGCATTATATTAAATAGTATCATCTACTCCCACAAGTGCTTTGTGAAAGCAGTCCTGCTTGTCCAATGTGTAGCAAATTTAACTGTTTATTCATTCTACCAACTTCTGAAGCACTTTTGTAAGAAAAAAACTTCCATTTTAATATTTTAAGTTTATCTTCATTCAGCACTGTTGAGATGAGAGAAGCAATGTTGATTAGTGAGTGATAATGTATTCTAATAGCAGTGCTGGAGTTGCTCTCCCACTCATTTTCACTGACAGGAATTTGATATCAATGTGCCTTAATTGTCATTGTATAACATTGCTGACATTTCATTAAAGACTTTCACCCTTATCTGCATTTTCTGGTTTAACACCCAAGGTTGCTGACTAATTGGCAGTTTGCAAAGTCTGCAGCAAAATTAAGGTATTAGGTATTTAGAAATAGAACACCCTGGCTCCATCCACTTTATCCAGATGAAAACCCAAGTCTGTCTTTGACCAATGTTTTATTTGTCCTTTATTGGAAATATAAGTGTGGAAAGTTGCATAAATTAATGAAAAGGTACACATTATTGTAAGGTTTAGTTTGGATTCATCATTTATTTTCACCTTCTAGATTCCAATCATGGTGATTTGAGAGGCCATGTGACCTCTCCACCCTGTTCTGCCATCCGGTAAGACCATGGTGGATCCAATCTTGGTCTCATCACCACTTTCCTGCCTGTACCTTCAACTTCTGTACAGACCAACTGTCTGTCTCAGGTTTGAATGTACTTTTTGATCCACCCTGCACACCTTTCCTGGTTGGAGAATGCCAAAGATCCTCACCAACTGAGAGAAGAAAAGCTTCTTCATCTCTATCTTAAATGAGTTACTCCTTTCTGTATATTCATTGAATTGCTCAAATGATTCTGTATTCATCATTTGCCTGCTCTGGAAGTTTCTTCAACCTGTGCATGTAGAATGTTATACCAACACTTGTGTTATGAATATTAGGAAGAGTGCATTATATAGGCCATCTCCTGAAGGTGCAGTAAAGACAACAGTGTAAAAACAAAAACTTTATTGTTGGATATGTGGGTAGATTGGAATCAAGAAAATAGAAATCAATTAATAGTGCTTCATGGGATTTTGTTCAGAGTTTACATTGAATGTGCGTTGTTCTAAATAAGATTGATTTGGGTTATGGGTTTGCTAACAGGTAGAAGTACCAAAATGACTGATAAGTAATGATGCAAGTCTTGCTATGAGCCATGATTTTCTGAGAACCAAAAAGTACTGAAAAGTATTGGGAAAACCTTCAACTAATCTCTTGACAGTATGTGTGGTTCAGCAAATGTCAATTGTTTAGACTTCAAGAAGGCAAGAGCCCACAGTTTGGATTGTTACCCTTTAGAGTTAATTTCAGTCAGCTGATTCAGGTATTTTGTTTAATCCTATTTTCTCTTTCGGTGGTTTCACAACCTTACCAATCATCTGACTTTTGCACCCTGCGATTCAGAGGCTGTACTTTTTTTTTGTAATCTATGCTTGCAAATGTTGCACGGTCCAAATTAACAATTACGCATTCACAATACACTGCGCACTGGAGTTTATGAACTATGTTTAAACTCCCCTGCTAGGTGGGACATCAAATCACATGTTACAGCTGTCACAAGCAAAATTAATGAAAACTATTTGGTTACAATTTCATAAGCATAAATAAAAATTGTAAAAAGGCAGCAGTATACTGAATGATTTACAATGACAGTTGAACATTAAGAGTACAAGAGATTATTCAATTGCTACTATAGAATAATCTTCAAGTTTGACACCAAAGTTCTAATGAAAATAACTTGCCTTTTCCCTCCAATTTTTTGGTTTTTGAGATCTTTGTCAGAATTAATTGGGGCCTCTCTCTTAGAAGCCAAAAGGATTATATCTATCATAAATCCAGTAATTTTTTTTATTTGTTATTAGAATGCAAGTTGGCATTGATGACATCAAGATTTGTGAATTCAATTAGCAAATGAAGTTGACTGTAATCAGATGAAGCTTGATTTTATTAATTTCTGCAAAGGGCTAGAGAGGTCAAGGGATATGGGGAGAAAGCTAGAACAGGGGAATGAATTTGGATGATCGGCCATGACCATATTGAATGGTGAAGCAGGCTCAAAAGGTCAAAGGATCTGCTCCTATTTTCTGTGTTTCTATGTGATAATGTTAACTCATTCCACAGAAACAAAGGAGCAGGTCAGAATTTATCAGTCCTGATGAAGGGTCTTGACCCGAAATGTTGATTGACCATTTCCCTCCACAGATGCTGCCTGACCCGCTAAGTTCCATCAGCTTTTTGTGTGTTGCTGAAGAATTTATCCTTATTTTAGATTAATGGAGGGTAGGGAGCAGATGCCAGTAGTTCTAATGAAGCAGGAAAAGAACATATCTTGACTTCTGTTACGTTAGTGTACAAAATAATAATCGAACACCTTTTCATCAAAAAGTTGCATGAAATAAATTCATAGTTAACTCAATGCAAAGAAATAAGTGGGAACCAAGTTTATGTTCAAGTTTGTTGTTGTCATAGGCATACATACCCAGGGCATAAATGCCATGAAAATTCGCTTTTTACAGCAGCAGTACATTACAAGAAAAGGACAAACACAAGTTAACATAAACTTAAATTAACATAAATTATACATAACTTGTGCTTAACTTGCACCTTTAGCATTATAATGCAATGATGCAGTGTGATTGAGAGCACTTTGACATTTCCTTCCCAGAGAGAAACATCTCTAAAGTTTGGATCCTCTTCTGGATAACTTCAGATTTGTGGCTCATTCTGTGAAATCCCTTTATATGATTAGGTTTCACAAGATCACTAGATAAGGGAGCAGAAGAAGGCCGTTTGGCCCATTGAGCCTGCTCCATGGATATGGAAATGAGAGGGAGAAGTGGCAGGGGGAAGAGGAAAAAAAAACCCCAAAAAATATAAAAAAAAATTTAACACTAATTTCCTGCCTTATCCCCATAACCCTTGATACCTTGACTAGTTTCCATTAAAACTAGTATCACAGCCATTAACTGACTGGCTACAACATGCCAACTGTAGGTTAATAGTTAATCCCCAGACTGTGGAATGCCTCTGGAAAAAATAAATTACATTGGCACTTGAAGCTTTCCTTTTACTGGAGTGGATGATTGGATACAGTCCTGGAAATAAGATGTGTTAATCTCCACCTGCAGTTTCTCAAAGTAGGATAAATATTTTGGTTTGGGGAAAATACGAATTATCTGGCAAATTCTAGAGCTGAGCATTTTTGTTTTACTTCATTCTAATCCTGAATTCCCTCGCTTTTTATTTTTAATACTTCCTATGCAGGATCAGCTTATTTCCCTGCAGATTCCACAGCTTGGAAGCCATGAAGGTCTTGTCTCTGGAATTCAGAATGTCAGAGTGTGGGGAGCCAACTGTGTCAGTTTGAACTTGCCCAATGTGGGATCCTGCCATAGGTTTTCACTACAATAGGTTGTGTGAGACTGAGTAAACTCATTCACAACTCGGGCAGATGAATTTGAGTGACAGATGTTCCTAGGACTCAATCCTGCAGCTGTAATTGCATTGAACTGCTGCAATCGACCAGAAACCTCCCTGGCACCTTGGATCTAATTCTGGCCACTCTTCCACAAATATTAGTCAATATTTGGGGTGTTAGCAGGTACAGCTGTCACAGATGCACTGTTGTTGTGCCTTTTGCTAACCCAAAGAAATTCCTTGTGGATTAACAGCTGGCCATTATACCTCACTGTATACGACATGACCAAGTTCCCAAAATATGACTCCTGGCAGTTTGTACATGAAAATTGGGTAATATGATTGGTTGCAATGTACAAATTTATACTTTCCGGTTAAGTGTTCAAATATAAAAATGCATCTTTGGCATAGATGATCCAGATGTGAAATGGAACTTATCAAACATACTGAGCTGCTGCAGGAATAAGAGTGGCTCTTTGTGGAGTTTGGATCAGGAATCGATGAGTGTTGCTGAGACTACAGTACCGGGACAAGAATAAATGTATAAAATGTATATTTAAATTGCATCACTAATTTAAAAAAAACCACACATGCTGCACTTGCGATACACAGTAAAAATTGGTTTGCAGCCAGCTTTAAGCCTTTAACAAATGTATCTGCTCTTGTCACATTTAAAATCAGGTCTGTAAGTTTGATTCTGTGATTTTTGTCTTCTGTACTGTAAGAAAAACTTGCTTTGTTAAGTCAAGTGCCAGATTATGGTTACATATATACCCAGGTCTTTGAACACTGGATACAAATTTGGGAATGATGGACACAGCTCTACAGCAGAATGCAAGTGTGGGACTCATTGGGTTCATTCACAAAATGCTCAAAGGCTGAAAAAAACTGGAAGGAAAAAATCTGTTCTAAAAATAATTGCATCATTTTTAGTTTAAAGTAAGCATTGGCCCAAATGTTGCTGTGGCAGGACATCTAATGGCTTTTCCTGTTAGTTAGACTTGCCCTTGCATGTTTAGGTCTTTACAAGTACTTTGCAAATTGCTAAAACTGCAGACTGATGCTGTAGCATAGAGGAAATGGGAGCTTCTGGGATGTGAGTGAATAGGGTAGTAAATGTGTATTGCCTTAATTTCACAACCGTTCAGCCTCAAGAAGACCATGTCCATCATTAAAGATCCCCACCATCTGGGCCATGCTATCTTCACAGCTGCCATCGGGCAGGAGATACAGAAGCCTGAAGTCCCACACCACCAGGTTCAGGAACAGTTACTTCCCATTCGGTTCTTGAACCAACCAGCACGTTTCAGTGGTGAGACAGGAAGTGAGATGCTGTTTCTGTGATGTTAACATTGGAGTAGTGAAACCCAGCCAACAACTCCAGGATGCTGGTGAACCAGTGTCAGACCCTTGCCCAAAGTTACATAAATAATGAGACACCATGAGCTCCAGTTATTTTGGCAGCAACGTTGCAGCCATTGATTTGTGCCTGGACTAATCAGGATACATTTCCACCTAGCTAGGGAACTTTCCCTTTGAGAGCAGCTGCAAATGTGTAATTTTATGCCCAATTTAAAAAAAATCTAATCTCTCCAGGGTATCTGCATAGAAATGGCTCTTTACCAGAACTAACGTGATATTCTGCTATGACACTGTCCATTGCCGATAGGTGCTATGTATGGATATTTGATGACTTCCACTTGTGACACACACTGCAATAGTAGCATTTCAAATCGACCTCTGCTTTCTCTTTAACACTTTCAGGATTCATCCTGATCAATACATTCATGTTCTTGCACTTCTTTCCATTCTTTTCTGAAGACCCTTCAGGCTTACTCTGGGTTTATTATGTTGACAAGGAATCCAGATTGCCGAAAAGCAAATTACTTGGCTTTCCTACAGTAAATGGCAGGGGCAGCTGCTGGCTTTTCATCAGGTACTGAATGTACTAGATCAGGTTACTGATTCAGAAGATAGCACTCTTGTTACAGCTGCATTGATGTGTCTGGTCCAAAGTAACACTTCAGATCCTGGGCACAGGGAGCTATGGGATAATGTGAACTGATTTGGCCTTAAAAGTAGTTCACATTGGTAGAAAACAAAGTATATCCACCAATGGTATATAGATTCCACTTACATTGGCAAGATTTGACAGATTAGAAGAAATACATAGACCATTGTCTGACTTTCTTTCCTGCCTCCCCATTTTATCAAATTCATGCTGCAATAAACTGTGAGGATTCAGAATTGGATTTACTGTTACTGACTATCCCACCATTGTTCACTATAGTTAGAATTGAAGTGTCACTCTCACATCTACATTACCATTAGCATGAATAAAAACAAAAAAACTTGCATTTGATTTTGTGTACTTGGTGAAACAAGACCAGACACTTTCCAAGAGTTTTATCAAATTTCATTTGACTCGGAGCCACAAAAGCACGTACTAGGACAGGAGTAAAGTAGAAAGAGTTCAGAAATGAATTCCAGAGCTTAGGTGTTTGGCAGATGAAGGCATTGCCTCCAACAGTGGAGTGGTTAAGCTTGGGGATGTGCCAGAGACCAGGTTAGGATGAGCACAGAACAATGTGGAGCTCCCTCAGGTTGCTGAAAAAGGGAGCAGCAAGATTCTGAGCGATTTGAAGAAAAAGGTTGGTAATTGGTTTATTATTGTCACATGTACCGAGGTACAGTGAAAAACCTTGCATGCCATCCATACAGATCATTTCATCACATCAGTACATTGAAGTTGTACAAGGAAAAAACAATAACAGAATGCAGAATATAGTGCTACAGTTACATAGAAAATGCAGTGCAGGTAGACAATAAGGTGCTAGGCCATAATGAGGTAGATTATGAGGTCAAGAGTCTATCTTATTGTAAAAGAGGCCTGTTCAATAGTCTTATAATGAAGGATAGAAGCTGTCCTTGAGCCTGGTGGTGTGTCCTCTCAGGCTTTTGTGAGTTTTAATATCAGTGCTGCTGGACTGGAAGCCGTTGTAGATCATAATGACAAGAGGTGAAGTGGGCAGGTACATTAGTTGGACATCTTCAAGATTCTGGAGTGTGGAAGATGGGAGGGTGTGAGAGTCTGTTAGAATAGAGAGTCTGCATAGGTGAGGATCTTTGGCGTCAGATAAGCGGAACAGTTAGTTTTGGTACTGAGGGGGAAATAGGCGGCCGTAATGATGGCATGGCCAGATATTAATCTTGAGGTCAAATATGACACCAGCAGTCTAGTTCAGCCTGATACAGTTGCACGAGGGAGGAATGGGTCAGTGGCCAGGGAGGGGGTTTATGGAACCAAAGACAGTGGTTTAGGCCTTCCAGTATTTAGTGGGAGCAAGTCAGTAATGAAGGTCAGCAGTGGGAGTCTGCCAAGTTAGAGCGGAGAGTGGTAAAAGTGGAGAGAGGTGCTGGTGAGTGGAGCTGATGTCATTAAGGTTCAGGTACAGCCTGAACCGTGTGTTTTTGGATCATGTTATAGATCTAGAGTCATGCAACATAGAAACAGGCCCTTCAGCCCACTGAATCAATGCTGGCCTCAAGCATGCCCTCAGCCTAGCCTTGCACCAATCCCATTTTATTCACCCCACACTCATATCAACACCCTCCGGATTCTACCACTCACCCCCACACCTGAGGCGATTTATGGTGGGTAATTACCTACCAACCCGCATGTCTTTGGGATGTGGGAGGAAACGGGAGCACTCGGAAAACCCATGCGGTCATAAGTAGAATCTGCCAACTCCACACAAACACTGGAGCTTGTAGGTCAGAGGCTCTGCTACTCCAAGGAGCAACGTGTAGACGAGAACAAGAAGGAAACCAAGGACAGGTTTTTGAAGCTTTTAGAGTCATGGAGTTGTGCAGCCCTTCGGCCCACCATATCCCTGCTGACTTTTTTGGCCATCTATACTAATCTGATTTGCCCTCATCAGGGATAACGTAAGTAGTATGCAGGAGCACAAGGGGAAGACATTGCAGATGACTTTCCAGTTGTGAGTGGAAAGGTGAGGTGAGCAAAGGCAGAAACTTTATTCCTATGAATTTTGTTCCTAGGGCACAAGTCTCAGGATAACCTAAGCTCTGTCAAGAAGTCACCCGAGGTAGAGTCATCCCTGACCCTGGGTGAGGACAGAGCAATAGAGAGATCTAATGCATAATTTCATTAAAATACTTGAATCTAATTTGAGTGCAAAATCATCATTTTCATGCACAGCCATTTTAAACATGAAATTAATCAGAATCCAGCTTATTATCATTGACATTTTTGTGAAATTTGTTGTTTTGTGGCAGTACGGTGCAAGATGTAAAAATTACTAGAAGTTACCAAAAAAAATAAACAAATAAAATTGTGCAAAAGAGAAATAATGAGGTAGAGTTCATGGACCGTTCAGAAATCTGATGGTGGACGGGAAGAAGCTGTTCCTGAATTGTTGAGCGTGGGTCTTCAGGCACCTGTACCTCCTCCCTGATGGTAATAACGAGAAGAGGGCATGTCCCAGATGGTGAGGGTCCTTAGTGATGGATGCCGCCTTCTTGAGGCACCACCTTTTGAAGATGTCCTTTTTTTGAAAATTAATTAATTCCTATTCATGAAACTGATTTGAAGATTATATTAGTTCATTACATGATTTTAAAAGAAGATATTCAAAATTGTGAAGAACAGCAATGCTCCTGGCTGGAATCCTGAAAGTTTTATAGGTGCACAGTAATCACTGAACTAAAAATAATGGCACCAATCAGTGAGGTTCCAGTGGTGCGAGTTGGTTCTCTTGGTCAATATTACTTGTATAGTCAGTCTGGTAACAGTTGTTTAACTCCATTTATATTCTTACAAAAAATGTATCACTGGCCAGTGCTCTGTCCGATGGATAATTCTCACAGTGTGGCTCACTGTGAATAAATTGAGTAATTCAGAACTGACTTGTCCCAGAGTTGCTTAGGTATTAACCATCTAACTGGAATGATGTGCCCCATACAATTAACCAGGCAGCAGAATTGGATTTAGCAGTTGGATCAGTTTAACTGGTTTTGAATTCTAATAGTATCCAGTTAGCGAGCATTGGAACAAAGTAATTGACATTGACCTTCAATGTTGTGTCAGTTGTTTGGTTTATTTGAGAACTTTAATCCTTGCTTAGTAATCAGTTTCTGACCTATTGCCTCAACTTGGTTAGGGCCAGGGAAACAACTGTCTCAACAATCATGAGATCCCACCTGAGTGGTAGTCACCCTGACTGGCAGGCACTTGGCCTGATGTCTCACGCACTCAGTAGTTGCAAACATTTCAAATGCCTGGAATTTTCTGTGGGAATGACGGTGAAACTATTGGCATTCAGAATTGTTATCTTGTACAAAAAAATTCTCGCAGCTGCACTTGGCACAGTTAAACCAGAATTTGGTGCTAATGTGAATAATATAAAATCAGTGATTTTATGTTGTATCTGTAGTCTTTTACCTTCAAATTAATTCCTTCAAAATTCCAAAGAAATTTCATATTATAAAAATATTTTTTCCCAAGTTTGTTTACAAGACTTTGTCATGGAAAGGAGTAATCCATAGAGCCCACTGAATTTTTGTGGCCAGGTTTCTGCGACAACAATGACAAGCACTCTTCTACACTACTGGAAAATCCAGACCAATATGTCAGTCACATGCTGAAATGGTTGTTGCTTCATCTACAATTTTGTGTTCAGGTCTGGTCTCCCTACCTAAGGAAAGATATCCTTAAGATAGAGGAAGAACAGTGAAGGTTCACCAGACTGAGGCCTGGGATGGCGTGTTTGTTAGAGGAGGAGAGATTAAGTAGACAGAGCCTATTAGCTCTCGTGTTTGGAAGAATAAGAGGTGACCTCATTGAAAGCTTGACAGTGTTGATGTAGGGATAATGTTTCTCCTGGCTGAGGAATCTAGGACGAGGAGACACCATCTCAAGATAAGGAGCTGGCCATTCAAGACTAAGATGAGAAGAGACTTTTTCACCTGGAGTGTGGTGAATCTTTGGAATTCTCTGCCCAACAGGGCTGTGGAAGCTCAGTTGCTGAGTACATCCATGACAGGGATTAATAGATTTTTTTTTTGATATTAGTGCAGGAAAATGACGCTGAGGTAAAAGGTCAGCCATAATCTTACTGGGCAGACATGAAGGGCCAAATGGCCTGCTCCTACCTGTGTTCTTAACAATGCATAATAATGCAGTTGATTTACTGGGATGACAACTATATATTGTGGCACAGTGAATGTTCCGGAGATTCTATTGGTAGGTTTGAAGATAGAGGGCCAATTAAAGTGCAAAGCAAGAACAAAGGTTTTGTCGTCAGACATAACACGTATCAGGGCATACGTTATAATTGTTAATGGAATGACAGGGTATTAGCAAGTGCTGGCTATAAAAACACATGTTTTAATAATATACTCTTTCTATTTTAAAATGACACCCATTTATTTGGGCAATTAGATGACTTTATTTGTAATATTAGATCTACAAGAACAAGCCATCTGGGTACAGTGTGGAGCAATCTAGATCATCCAGCTTGGTCACATGCAACAAGCTGAACATAAGTTTAACAGTGAGCTCAATTTCAGCAAATTTTTCTGTAAGTATTTTCAGCTTCCACAAGTGGACTCTAACCTTAGGGAAGATGCAAGTCTACCCTATGAAATTTATTTTGGGGCCTACTATCACAGTTTGGAATCCTTTGATCATTTAACCATGGAAAGAAATTGAAGTAAAGTTTCTCCAAAAGCTGTGGTTCAAAAGCATGGTAGTTTTTTATAGAAAGGGTGTCTTAGATGCTATTTAGCTTTCTAGCTTTGATGTTAGTTTCCTTACGGACTGTAAATAATTGTTCTCTGTGTGTCAGGAGATTGCTGAACTGTTCTGACTGATCACCCAAAAAAAAAGTTGAACGTCAAGACACTTAAACAGTAGTCAAACTTTCTCCTTGCATAAGCAAGTGAGGCAGAAAGGATACAGAAAGCCGTGGGCTCAGAGTTGGAATGCAGCAAAACTGTCCGTTA
>JARFYF010000057.1:30291129-30307620 GCA_030265395.1 Rhina ancylostomus | reverse complement strand
ATTGAGCATTGGTGCCCTAGGAAAGAGGCACTGGCTGTCTACTCTATCTATCCCTCTAAACATTTTATACACCTCTGTCATGTCTCCCCTCATCCTCCTCCTCTCCAGTGAGTAAAGCCTGAGTTCCATTAGTCCCTCCTCATAATCCATACTTTCCAAACTAGGCAGGCATCCTGGTAAATCTCCTCCGCATCCTTTCCAACACTTCCACATCCTTCCTATAATGAGGCAATCAGAACTGGACACAGTACTCTTTTAAGTGTGGTCTAAACAAAGTTTTCTAGAGCTGCATCATTACCTCGCGGCTCTTAAACTTGATCCCATGACTTACGAAAGCTAACATCCCTTAAGCTTTCTTAACTACCCTACCCACCTGTGAGACAACTTTCAGTGATCTGTGGATATGAACCCCCAGATCCCTCTGCTCCTCCACACTACCTAGAATCCTGCCATTAACCTGGTACTCTGCCTTGGAGTTTGTCCTTCCAAAGTGTACCACCTCATACTTCTCCAGATTGAACTCTATCTGCCACTTGTCAGCCCAGCTCTGCATCGTATCAATATCCCTCTGTAAGCTTCAACAGTCCTCCACACTATCCAGAACACCATCAACCTTTTGTGTCGTCTGCATACTTGCTAACCCACCCTTCTCCCCCCTCATCCATTAGTAAATATCACGAAAAATAGTGGTCCCAGAACCGATCCTTGTAGGACACAACTCATCACAGCCCTCCAATCTGAATGGATTCCCTCCACCATCCTCTGCTTTCTACAGGCAAGCCAATTCTGAGTCCCAACGGCCAAGCCTCCTTTGATCCCATGCCCTCTGATCTTCTGAAGAAGCCTACTATGTGGAATTTTGTCAAACACCTTACTAAAATCCAAGCGGATCACATCTACTACACCACCCTCATCAATCTTCCTGATCACCTCCTCAAAGAACCCTATCAGGCTTGTGAGACGTGATCTTCCCTTCACAAAGCCATGCTAGCTGTCCCTAATCAGTCCATGATTCTCTAAATGCTCATAGAATATCTCTAAGAATCCTTTCCAACAGCTTGCCCAACACAGACGTAAGACTCACTGGTCTATAATTCCCTGGACTATCCCTACTCCCTTTTTTGAATAAGGGGACAACATTTGCCACCCTCCAATCCTCCGGTACAATTCCCGTGGACAACGAGGACTCAAAGATCCTAGCCAATGGTTCAGCAATCTCCTCCCTCACCTTGCAGAGCAGCCTGGGGAATATTACGTCAGGCCCTGGGGTCTTATCTGTCCTAATATTTCCAACATCCTCTCTCTCTCTCTCTCGATATCTACGTGCTCTAGAACATTAACCTTACCAACACTGTCCTCAGCGTCATCAAGGCCCCTCCCTTTGGTGAATACTGAAGAGAAGTACAGGAAGTCCCCGGGTTACAAACGAGTTCCGTTTTAGAGACTGTTCGTAACCCAATTTTGTGTGCAACTTGGAACAGTGTCCAAGCATGCGCACTAGGCCGAGGGATCGGGGCCGCGCATATGCACTAGGCCCAGGGATCGCGGCTGCACTGGGCCTGGGGATCGAGGCTGCGCATGCGGATTAGGCCCGGGGAGCAAGGCCACACGCGCAATTGGCCTAGGGATCACGGCCACACTGGGCCCTAGCCCCACGTGCACTTGGCCTGGAGACCCATGAAGGCCCATTTGTAAGTACGGATGTTCGTAAGTTGGGCATTTGTAAGTCGGGTACTGCCTGTATTCATTGAGAACCTCACCTACTTTCACAGCCTCCAGGTACGTCTTCTCACCTTTGTCAAAACTTTTAATTTCAATTACTTCTGACCCTTTTAAATACTTCATTTATTTTCTCTCCATTTCTTTACTTTTTCCTTTTACAGGGACAAGGGAGCATTCTTTCATTGATGACATGCTAATTGCCCATTTAGTGCTTCAGCTGTTCCTTGATTTCCAGGAGACCTGCTTAGTCCGCGATCAACTTTCTCTTGACTGCCTTTGCTATTCATAATACCTGTGTTTTTTGCTACCAATCTAAGCTTATGCAATTGCTTGACCTTAATATCATTTTTAGATTTTTACTCAGGTCGGTTCTCATCTGTACAATGAACCTTAAATTTGCCATCAGCCTGATATTTGATTCATTTTAATCTCTACATCTTAAACCATCCATGACATACTAGCTTCTGGTGCCTTTCCTATTGTGACTGTCTTCTCTCTGCCTATTCTTTCTGAGGTCCTCCCATTGTTCAGTTACTGTTTTGCCTACCAACTCTTCATTCTAGTCAAAAGTGAGGCAGGATCCTTTTGCTTTCCTTTAAGCCTCTACCATTTCCTCTGACAGCTTGTTTCATATACCCACATAGAGTGTGGGGTATATGAAAACTTGCCCCTCAGATCCCCTTTAAATCTTTTCCCTCTCACCTTAACCCTATGCCCTCTTGTTTTGGACTCCGCTTATCTGGGAAAAAGACTGTGACTATCTACCCTATTTATGTCCCTCATGATTTTATAAACCTCCAGGATTAGCCTTCAGTCTCCTTCACTCCATGGAAAACAGTCCCAAGTGAATCTTCTGTGTGCAGTTCTGCATGCTTAGCTTTAGTAAAGCAGAAAATTTTTAGTAAAGCTAGGCAAGCAGAACTGCACACAGTACTTGTGTGCACACAATACAAGTGCGGTCTGACATTCTCCTACATCAGAGATCGTCGGATATTTGGATATTAACGTAATTAAAGAATTTGTGCATTAGTGCAACAAAGTTGCTTTGAGGTAAATGACACATTCATGACCTTCTCCCTCTTTCTAATGTTATATAATCCCATATATACTTCCTCTGGAGTCCATAGTTTAATACAATATTTCTAGGTATATTCTGTCCAAGGACTTTTACAAATGAACCCTAATTCCCCTTTTGGGCTGCCTTATATGTGAAGTTAGGAATGGAATTGAATGCTGCAGTCATTGGAAAGTACTACTTTTCTGACATTATTATGAAGGAACAGTTAGTTGTAAAGCACCTGAAGGTGGTTCACTACTGAGTGCTGGACAGAGGAGCTGGTGCAGCAGTGGGTGGCCTCTAATAACCACAGTCAGATCTTCTTAGCGGGATTATAGATAATGGAGAATTTTGCTAATTTCCTGACTTCAGTTTTATTGTTCCTTGGTTCACACTTGAGGGCAGCAAGTGGCACAGCTAGTAGAGCTGCTGCCTCACAGCTCCAGGGATCCAGGTTCAATCCTGATCTCCAGTACTGTCCATCCTTGTGATTTGTGTTTTTCCTCCGGATGCTTCTGTCACATTGCAAAGATGTGCAGATTGGTAGGTTAATTGGCCACTGTAAATTGTCCCTTGTTTGTAGTTGAGTGGTAGAATCTGGAAGGAATTGAAGAGTATGCAGGGAGAATAAAAGTGGGATTAATGTAGGCTTAATGTACAATGGGTGATCGATGGTTGCTACAGACTTAATAGGCCAAAGGCTCTGGCTCTGTGATGTATCTGTCTATGACTTATGACTTAAGTGTTGCTTGTGATGTAAAGAACAGTTGCACTTACTCCTCCTACTCCTTTGGGCCGTAGTAAGGCCTGAAGAGAAGTGGCCCTACATGGATCCAAACCAGTTGCTAAATAGCACTGCTCTTGATATGTTCAAACAATGACTGCAATTCAAAAGTCATAGGAATGTTATACATGGAAAGACACCATATGGCTAGTTAAGCCTGTACTGGCTCAATGCAAGAGCAATCCAGCTAGTTTTACTCAACTGCCTTCTCCCTGTAAATTCTTTCAAATGTGGACTTCCAGCAATAGTATAAAATGCTCAGTAGACAGTTCTGTTAGATTATTTTTGTGTAAAACATTCTCTTGTACATTTGAAAATTTAAGTATAAAGGAGAATTTATTTTTTAAAATGCTACTTGAGTGAATCTATTAGTTCATTGTCACATTGGCTGAGATATTTTTCATAGAAAAACAGTGAGGACACAATGGAAATAAAAGAATATAGAGTGGGAAAAGTACAACTAAAATATAGTCAAAACAGCAACAACATAAAGAAGTATTCTTATAGTCTTTAGGGTGATTCTGGTTCCAGCTCAACATGCAAATGGAGCTCAAAATTACATTGATTTTTGAGGAGTTTTTAAAGATCACTACCCTGAGGAACTCCTGCAGAGATGTACAGGCCCAAACCTCACATATTAAATATTTTGTTTGTGGAATTAACTGAAATGAGGAACTAATTGGAACAAAGACTATGGAGCTGAGATTACCTTTCATGAAGTGTGGGAAATTTAATGGGTTAGTATTTCTCTTTGTGGCAATTTATCATGATAAGAATTAATGTTCCAATTTCAGTTAATGCATTTGGTTAAACTGCAGTTGCCTTAGTCAAAATGTTCCCATTCTAACCTTGCAATATGTTTCCTTGTAGATATAACTGATTTTTGTAAACTTTTAACTTGAATGAAGATTCAGTAATAGGTCTCAAGGTGCTCAGTAGGGATTTGTTTTGTTTCCAAGTGTTGATCTATATTTTTTCTTTCATCTCCAGATAGCAGCCAGTATGGAGAAAAATTTAATTCCAAGACTTTCCAAATCCCCACCTGATATTGAGGCCTTGAGGATTTATATTACTCTTCCAGAGTGCCCTCCCATGAATGATGTCAACAATTATGTGACATTAGCTATTCCGTTTGCAATGGCTATTATAAAATTGGAAAAAATGCCACTGAAAGTACTTGGTAAATATACTTTGTAAAATTATTGGCAATTGAGGGAAATAAGTATCTAGATAAGAATTACTCAGTATTCTTTGTTGAAATGTCACTTCATCTTTACATCCCTGAAATATAGGAAGCTAGTTTGACTATTGACGATACAGGGTTGTAACTTCCACTCAGTTTAAGTTTGTGTTAGTGGCATTGCATTTGTCACTTGTGTTGAATTTTATTTAATCAAACTATGAGTTAATTAGCCATATTTTTTTTAAAAAATTGAAATTTGAAAATAATCTGATTAAGAATTTAGAGCAAAAGCTCTAAACTCACAATGGAGAAAATGGAACCTTAGAACACAGAAAATAGGCCATTCAGCCCTTCTAGTCTGTGCCGAAATTTTATTCCGCTAGTCCCATTTACCTGCATCCAGTCCATAACCCTCCACCTGTTCAATCTTCCCCTGTAACTCAACTCCTGAAGACCCGGCAACATTCTAGTAAATCTCCGCTGCACTCTTTCAATCTGACTGACACCCTTCCAATAGTTAGGTGACCAGAACTGCACACAATGCTCCAAATTTGGCCTCACCAATGTCTTATACAACCTCACCATAACATCCCAACTCCTATACTCAGTACTTGGATTTGTGAATGCCAGGATGCCAAAAGCCTTTTTTACAACCCTATCTACCTGTGACTCAACTAGTTCTGGACCTAAGTATCATGAGTCATGATTAGGTTGGTTTATTATTGTCACATGTACCGAGATACAGTGAAAAACCTTGTCTGCGAGCCATCCAGACCGATCATTCCATACATAAGTACATTAAGGTAGTAAAAAAGAAAACAGAATGTGGAATATAGTGTTGTGGTTACAGAGAAAGTGCAGTGCAGGAAGACAATTAAAGTGCAAGGGCCACTGTGAGGTAGGTTGGGAGATCAAGAGTTCATCTTTAGCATATGAGACGTCCATTCAAGAGTCTGGTAACAGCGGGATAGAAGCTGTCCTTGAGCCTGGTGGTATATGCTCTCTTGGGTCTTCTGCCAGATGGAAAGGGAGAGAAGAAAGAATGACCGGGGTGGGAAGGGTTGTATTGGCTGCTTTCCCGAGGCAGTAGGTACTGTAAATGGAGTTAATGGAGGGGAGGCTGGCGTGTGTGATAGACTGGGCTACATTCACAACTCTCTGAAATTTCGTGCGGTCTTAGGCAGAACAGTTGCCACATCGGGAATATGCTGAATTTCTTTAGCCTTCTGAGGAAGTAGGAGCATTGGTGTGCTTTCTTGGCCACAGCGTCAATGTGGCTAGACCAGGAAAATTGTTGGTGATATTTACGCCTAGAAAATTGAATCTTTGAATATAAAATTTTCAATTTTTTTTAGTTGTGGTTAAGTTGGTGGAACATTTATAAGTTGAGTTAAAGTTTAGTTAACCAGTCAAATGCCCTTGAGAAAACAGAATGCATCTCTGCAATGTCACCATCAAATGTACAGTGTTATTTAGTATATATTTGATCAAGGTTGCCACAATCACATTCTACAGACTTCTTAATGAACCATATGGGCATCTTATAACTGTGGTAGCCAGCTCTGGTTCAATTTAGAACTCCTAATGATTTTCGTGGAAGGTCAAAACCTGGAGGCTTTATTGCTGGGTGGGAAACTGGAAGATGATTCTGGTTGGAGGTTTGATTCCAGGTTTCCTTCCAAGTCATATCCAGAGTGGAAGATGACAGCCTTCTTCTGGCCTACCCTGCAAAATCCAAATCCAAGACGGAAAATCCACAACTAATGTCATCACAACTGCGACTGAACACCTATCAGCCTCCCAGTTAATGGAGCAACAACCAAAGAAATGATTCTTCACTTAACAGTGTCTTATTTATTCAGTAGGTCGACAGAGATTCCTAAAATGTTGTCCAGGCAAGAACACTGCCATTCATCCATCTAGATGTTACTCAGTTGTTAGATTGCATTGTCATGATTCAATTTCAAAAACTTACTTTTAATCTCAAATAGTCTCATCACAATTGGTCTTATTAAGCGATCTCAAAATTAAATGAACTGATAAATAAAATCAAAAGCAGGTATTTTCTTCTCAAGCTTGTCATGATAATCAGTTGGTTCAGTGTTGTGATGATGAACAGTAAGATTAGCTTTCTGATACTTTGTAAATGGGCACTTGTCAGCAGGCTCTCAACAAAAGGTATAACTTGATTTTCGGTATAACCACAGCTGGATAGCAAACCATCCCACTTCACTCACAAAGAGCCCAACTTACCAGGTGAAAAGTGATTGTTATATTTCCATAGGCAAGCATGCAAGGAGTTAAATCATCATGGAATATTTCTAATCCAAACATTTTCTAAAATGACCACAATTATAGATGCTAACCTGTGGCAGCTTGCAAGAGCCACATTTTTTTTGTTGTCCACAGTGCCTTCATTTCCCTGAAGAGGCAGTTTGAGAATGTTGTTGCTGTGGAAGTTCCACAATGGTAAAAATATCTTTAGAGAAAAAGCACATTTTTTAAAGATTAGCGATGTATTGAAAGGTTAGTCCCAGGTCATGATATCACATCATAAACAACTCATGCAACATGAGTGTAATATTCTGTACGGATATGATCACTGCTGCATAAACAACTGCTCAAGGCTTTGAATGGATGCAGAACAGAGCAACTCAGACAATGTAAGTGGTGGAGGGGTTGGCTTACAATGGGCAATTGTGTAAGTTGAATATGTTAGCCCTGGAAAGGAGAGAATGAGATCTGCTACCATGTAATGACAATGAAGACCAGATAATGTAGACCATGATGAGCTGTTCCTTCAAGTGGTTTCCTACCACATCCCAAAGACTGGTCACTGTAAATTTCTGTGGGGAGTTGACAGGCATGTGATAGAGAATAGGTTTCAGTGAAATAAGTGGGTGAATGGAACTGAGGAGATTGTTCTAAGAGCTGGCATGGACATGATGGGCCAAATGGCCAGCTCCTATCTCATAAAGTGATAATGTAGGAAATATGAAATAATATAAAAATATTAACCAAAAAAGACATGGATCCTGAAGAGTGTAAAGGGAGGCAGAAAGTTCCGAAGGTGAGTCAGACACTTGTGCCACAGGTGGGGCAAGGAGGAAGAGACAGTTGGAGCATGTCAAAGTTCCATCATTCCTGTTTATGCTTTCACGGAATTTGGATGTTGTTGACAAGGCCAGAATTCATTATCCGTCCCTGGCTCTTGAACTCTAGCTTGCTGTTCTATTTCAGGGTTTCCTTCTCTGAAGGACGTTGAAGAAACAGATGGGTTTGATGGTGCTAGTTGTTCATTCAAAATTTATTTAATTTCTTGAATTTCAGTAGCCCATCTACCATGTTGGGAACTCTTACTACTGGATCAGTAGCCCAAATCTCAAGTTACTAGCCCAGTAGTTTAAGCATGCACTGCCTTAACTTGTGTATGATGTGGAAAACCTAACCAGAGAAGAAACATCTTCTGCTGAAAGGTTCCAACTTTCTCTGTCAAGAGCCAGCTGTAAGAACTGTAATCAATAGCAATGCAGTACAGTACTTAAACTATTTGGTGGATCAATAGCCAGAGATTGAAGCTCCAGTAATTGAAATCTTTACAAAGTGTCACCTTGCAGATCAGCAAATTTAACTAATAGCACAGGAATACTAATGCCTGGAGGTGTACCTCTATATGAATGATTAATATCCGTCTCTAGTATGTTTCATAGGTTTGCATGAACTTTCCAATGTATAATGTGTCTTCAGTAACCAGAAAGATCACTGGGGGATAAGAGGGAAGTGATTCTATACACTGATCTTAAACTACTGAGAATTCCTGGCATTTAATTTCAGCTCAGTTTCTTGAGATAAATATCACTCTTCGGCAAAAAAGTAGGAATGTAAAATGAGACACACGAAATCCTGCAGCTGCTGGAATCAGGAGCAGCACACAAAGAGTGCTGGAGGAACTCTGAAGGTCAGGCAGCGTCCATGGAGGGAAATAAACAGTCGGTATTTCAGGTCAAGGCCCTTCATCAGGACTGGTAAATGAGTTTGAGCATTCTTAACCCCATAGAATACAACGTTACTAATTGATCAAAAATTGGATTGAGTAGAATATTCTGCATAGGTGCAGGTAAGAGTACTGTTCAATATAACAGTCTTTACATTAAATGTACCTGTGCTTGCTTTTACAAATCTGTTGCAGGCACAGAACTGCAATCTTCACCTCAGTGAGTACAAAACTCATCTATTTTCAAAAAATGCGACATTGTTTACCTGCATCTGTGTAGAATATTCTATCCAATCCAATTTTTGATTAATTAGGAATATTTTCTGCAGTGTTAAGAATGTTCAAAGTCATTTTACATTCATACTTTTTGATGAAGGAGACTGATTTTTATTTCAAGGATCTGAGCTAGAAATAACTGGTGGGAATTGGGATACAGATCAAATGGAAAGTTGGCCAGAGCATTAGCAGATCCAAACAAGTGTGTGCTGATGCATTCTACGCAGACAAATAGGAGTAGGACATACACAGTAAATAGTAGGGTGCTAAGGAGTGTTAGTAAACAGAGGGACTTTGGGATTCAAGTCCACAGTTCCCTGAAATTGGCAACACAGGTAGATTGGGTGGCGCAGAAGGTCTATAGCATTCTTGCCTTAAAAGGTCGGGGCATAGAATATAAATGTTGGGATGTTGTGTTGCAACTTTACAAAACAATGGTTAGGCTGCATTTGGAGTAATGTGTACAGGTTCCAGTCACCATGCTATAGGAAAGATGTGGTTGCACTGTGAGAGTGCAGAGGAGATTCACCAGGATGTTGCCTGGATTGGAGGACTTCTCTCATGGGGAGAGATTAGACAGGCTGGGCTTGTTTTCCCTGGAGTGAAAGAGGCTGAGGGTGACCTTAGAGGTGTATAAAGTTATAAGAAACACAGATAGGGTTGATGGAATTTTTTTCCCATGGTGGGGGTCTCAAAAAGAAGAGGAGATAAGTTTAAAGTAAGAGAAAGGAGATTTAAAAAGAATCTGAGAAAGGAAAAGGAATTTTATACAGAAAGTGTCTGATATCTGGAATGCACTACCAAAAGAGGACTTGAAATCAAGGTACAATCACTCTGTTTAAGACAGACTCTTAACCAGGCAAGGCATAGAAGGATATGGGAAGCTGGGATTAGTGTAGACGGGCAAAAGGTCGGTAGGGACATGATGGGTGGGAGGGCCCATTTCTGTGCTGTACAACTTTATAACTCTATGACCATCGCAATACCATATTCCCGTGCTCTCCCCTTAGCCCTTGATACCTCTTGTGTCTTGATAGCTATCTGTCTCCTTCTTAAGTATATTCAGTGACTTGGCCTCCACAGTCCTCAGTGGTAGAGAATTCCCTAGCCTCCACTTGAAGAAATTTCTCCTCATTTCAGTCCTAAATCTCTTGTCCTGTAACCAGAGTCTGTGACCACCCATTCTGGGTACCCTAGCCAGGGAAAACCTTCTCCCTACATCCAGTCCCTCTTGCTATGTTGGAACTTACTAAGTTTCAATCGGATCCCCTCACATCCCACTTACAAACCTAGTTGACGTAATCTCTCTCCGTACACAAGTCCTATCATCCCGGGATGAACCTTTGCTGCACTCCCTCGATGACAAGTATAACCTTTCTTAGGTAAGGAAGGAAGCTGTGCACAGTGCTCCAGGTGTAGTTTCACCAAGGCCTGATATAATTGTACCAGATCCTCATGCTATGAAGGTCAGCAAACTGCAAGCTTCAGTATTTCATGGTGTTGTAAGTGTTAGAGCTCGGTACTGGACCAAAGGACGTGATAAGCTGCATCATGAAAGGTTGTCTTTTGTCCTACCATCCCAGCCTCCCATCCTCTTAACTCTCAAGGCTTCAGGGCAGTGAGGAGATTGAAGGAAAATTGGGAACAAAACAATGGACTTAGAAGTTTAATCTTGCACCACTTCCAAATGAGCATTATTGGGGCAGAGTTGCCATTTCCTTTACTATTTCACAAAGGAAAAAGAAATGTACACAATAATTATTAGCAAAGTCTAAAGTCAATAGTAGGTTAATTTTTCTCAGTTTAAAAGCTCCAGACATTTATTTATCGCAAACCAGGAAAATTGACAAAGTACTTTGTGGAATTCACCATGCTGGTTTTATGGTGTATTTAGTGCATCAGTGGGGAATAGACCTTCAGGCACCAGCTGCATGCAGCAATGTTGTGCTTACGACATGCAGACTAACCATCTGTGCCCTTTGCAGCACTCTCACGTAGGACTCAATTTTTTATGAGGCATTCATAGTTTATGAATGATAATAACATAGATACTATACAGTCATCTGAATGCTAATGAGCAGCCTCATAGTTGCGCTACCATGGAGCTTGATGTGACTGTGGGCAGTGTACAGATGTCGTCATTCTAATGAGCTGCCACAGGGCTACATCACTGCTGTTTGCAAATAATTAATGAGGCTGCTCATGGTGAGACGAAGTCTGGTGACCTCCTCCCAGATCCGGAGACGCTCAATGTCAACAGGTGATGGTCATCTTCTTTGCCAGCCTTGCTCTGTGTGGTTTTCCCCAGCAGTTACTAACATGCAATTCAGACAGAAGAGAAATTATTTCAAACATCTGTGCCCACCAGTCCAAATGACAATGGACAGAGTAACCATATCACCGGCAATAACTGTAGTGGCCCATTTCTCAAGTTGGTTATTTGTGTTGGTGAGCTGCTGAGTACTGGTCACTGGTGGGCTCCTCATAACACAAATGACCCAGAAAAGCCTGAGGAGGGATTGAAGGAGATACGGGACTGACAGCAATGTGTCACACTACTTGTGAGGGGCCTAGAGATCTCCTGTTCCCTTGGCTCCACAGAAGTGCATGGAAAATATATTGCAGTTTTATTTGTGGGCAGTCTTTAACTTTTTTTTAAACAGCTGTTGATTCAGCTTCTCAAAGACTGTCGTCTTTGGATCATGTAGACTCATTAGCTCTGAAAATTGAGAAGGGCTTGTACAACTAATTTAGTTATTCGAGTGGGCTCACAGTCCTGATGCAGGGCTTCGATCCAAAATATCAACAGTTCCTTCCCCCACCACGGATGCTGTTCAACCCCCTGAGTTCCTCCAGCAGGTTATTTGTTGATTCAAGTGGACTACATGCTTTAGGCAAAGGTACTGTTTTTCCATTTGCAGGCTCACCTGACAACTGCATTAGGGTTAGGGTTGGAGTAAGACAGACAATTCCTTTAAATACCAAACCCACTTTTGATGGGGTGAATGGCAGATGATAATAACATTCATGTTCTGAAGGACACTGTCTCTGTATTTGCTGCTCGTTCCCCAACTAATGGCTTTTTAGAATCAGATTTATTATTACTGAGATATGACATGAAATTTGTTGTTTTATAGCAGTAGTACAGTGTAAGACATAAAGTTACCATAAATCACAAAAATAAATAACTAATGGGAAAAAAAAGGAATAACAAGATGGTGTTCATGGACCATTCAGAAATCTGATGGCTGTTCTTGGGGGTCTGAATGTAGAAAATCTAAAGAATTCCTTTTGACTGCATCTGGCTGAGGCAGCCCATATGTTGCAATCTTTCCTTGTGAATGCAGCTCATTTGTGGAGGCTCAGCTATTGCCATTTCAAGCCTAACAGGTAATTTCATTCATAGCAAGCTGCTATATCAAGGAAAGATCCACTTGTAATCCCAAAATGGCCAATCTCTATTCACAAAGGTGACATTAAGGTCCCAGTGCATAAAGACAAAATTAAACCAATTTGCAGACACCGTTCTCCCATTGTTAGATTATCTCACACCTCCACCCTCCAACAGAAATATTGGTTATTTCAGAAAGAAAAGAAATTTGCATTTATAGACACTGAGCAAAAAAAGATATAACAAGTGGGGTGATCAAACCAGAAATGGGTTCACACAGGGCCTTAAAGTTCTGATAGTGTTGCATATCTGGAGAAGGTTTCAGAGATTGGAAAGGGGAAGATTGTGAATGGATCTGAACAAGAGGCATTGGGAAAAGAGAAACCAATGACAGTTAATAAGAGCAGGGATGATTGATCTGGGAGATGGTTGTCCTGAGGATGGGTGCATCAGGTTTTGGAAGGTGGAGATTTGAAACTGAAAACTGAACATTGTGTATTTTGTCAGTGGATGTTTTGGGACAGGAATGAAGAAGACAGGAGTTTCAGAGGTGACAGTAGGCAGTCTGATGTCAAGGATATGGCCAGAAACTTGTCTCTAACTCAACCAGAATTTTGATGCCTGGTTCCCACTGTGTGGGAAAGCAGGGGTCCTTTGATTTTTAAGACATGGGTTGGTATTCCGAACAATGAATTGGAGCTGAATATTAGAGAAGAGTCACAAGATATTCTGCAGATGCTGGAATCTGGAGCACAGAGTCTGGTAGCACAGAGACAATAGAGGGTTAAGGAGTGTGGTTGAGAGGGAGAGCTGCATGTAATCAGCCTACAGATGGCATCAAAGATCCCACCAAAGATAGTTAGCTAAGGAGAAAGGCTTGTAATAGTTTATTGGGAAATGCAGAGAAAATGTTTGGATTTGTGAGAGAAGCCAGTGTGGTTTTGGATGGATGGGTGTGAGGGCAAACAAGTGAAAATGTTGTAACAAGGACATCGAAAGGAGATGGTATCCAGACACTCTGCAGACCTTCAGAGGTCTTTAAAAGTTCACACATGAACACTAATGTGGCATTTGACACAACTTGTGCCACATGTTTATAGGACCTCAGTACACCCGTGACATCCCTACCACCCAAACAAGTGCTACCAGTACAAATTTCACTCTGAAAATCCTTTATTGTGTCAAAAAAAAATTCAGTTTCAGTTAAGCAGTTTGATGTCTTATGTTTGACTGGAATATTAATTAAAAAGTAATTTGAATGAAGCAACATTGAGTGATGTTGAATACACATTGAACCAAAGATGATTGTAGATAATCTGTCTGAATATCTTTGTCTGTTTAGTGGCCTCCCTAACCATCTTATCTCTTGGAATGAATATTTTAATTATCAGTGTGACATAAATGCTACACATTACATCACAAAAAATCTGAAAATGTACAGCAGTCTGCTGGGCTCCACAAAGGGTTAAACCAAATTGGTTCTTTGCCCACATTTTGTGCTGGCACACAACTCATTGCTTACTGTCCCCTTCCTGACTGTATACATGGATTTTTTTCTGAGATTGACTTAACGTGGCAGGAGGCAATTTGCAGTCAGAAAGGACTTGTACATAAAATATAGTCTAGCCTTTGATCGAGGGGAATATTCTGCATGAACCTAGAATTCATTAACCTTTCTTCCAGCAGCCATGAAACTGCTGAGAATGCAGCAAAAATCAGAAATATCTTTCATTCATACTACACAGCATAAAAATTCAGACCATTTCCGAAATCCACCAAATCATTTTCCATGATTTTAACTACATTTTCGACTGAGTGCCCCTGTCGTGTATGGTTCTGTCACTGTTATATTAATCGAACTAATTAGGTACAAACACTAGTCTCCTAAAACACACATCAGTGGTTTCCTCCATGTGGATACTAATGATCTACTTAGTCATTGCTTCCCCTGTAATTTATCTCTTCTTTAGTTAGCAAATTAGCAGCTTGCAGATATTTAATTAATAGGCATCCTAGAAGGCTTTAAGTTTGGTGCTTTTCCAGAAACTTGAATTGTTGTTTCTTGTGGTGAAAAGCTGCTCAGGGCGATTTATTCTGAGGTTGGATGTTAATATTTTGTTAGTACAGTGGGATTCTTGTGAAGGACAGTCCTCGTAATTATAATTGTGTTCAGGCAGAAGGGTCAAATATTCCGATGGGAGCATTGTTTGAGTCCACAGAATCAGTTTCTGGACAAAATTACACACAGTTCTTTTTGGTGTGTGATCGTGAGGGCTGTAACTCCATTTATTTCATTCCAGCACATGTTCCTGGCCCCATCTCAGGGTAAGGATGGTATCCGTAGAGCAGAGATCTCACTTGGTCATATCATACAGCAACACACAAAGAACTGGAGGAACTCAGCGGGTCAGGCAACATCTGTGGAGGGAAATGGACAGTCGATGTTCCGGGTCGAGGCCCTGCATCAATTCCGGTCGATCAACCTGAAACGTTGACCTGTCCATTTCCCTCTACAGATGCTGCCTGATCTGTTGAGTTCCTCCAGCTTTCTGTGTGTGTTGCTCCAGGTTTCCATTCATCTACAGTCTCTTGTGTCTCCTGTGGCCATCTCATAATCATTCACCCTCTGCATCTGGAGATGGTAGGAGTGAAAGGATTAAGTCACTGGACTTGTACTCAGAGGTATGGACTCTCTCCAGAAATCTGAGTTCAAATATCACCATGGTATTCAGACCTTATGGGCCAAAGGGCCTATTCCTGTGCTCTACTGTTCTGTGTTCATGGCCATGGTCAACTTCAAATTCAATGAGTGCACTGGGATTAAACAAAACTCTCGTTATTATTAATGATGATCACTGAACTACTGGATTGTTCTATTGGTTCACCAATGTCCTTTGGGTGGAAATAGACCATCCCTACTCAGTGTAGTCTCTATGTAACTCCAGACCCATTGGCACCACTGACTCTGAAATGATTTAGTAGGCAACTCAATTCACGGGCAACAAACAAGGTGCTGGAGGAACTCAGTGGGCCAGGCAGCATCTGTGGGAGGGAAGGCATTGTCGATGTTTTGGGTCAAAACCATGAAGCAGATCCCCTGAACCCCTCCAGATTCCAGCATCTGCAGACTCGTGTCTCAATTCAAGGGCAATTAAAGATGGAAAATGAATGCTGGCCTTCCCTGTCATGGCCAGGTCCTGAAAATGAACAAATAAAAAAATACCAAACACCCAAAGAACCAACCCTCTCCACTTTCCTTTATTTTTTTTAAAGTGATACATATTTGTGAAGTTATAGAGCTGCTGAAGTGTCTTGAGTATAGTTAATTACTTTGGGTCTATGCAGATCTAAAAGAATGTATTTATAATTCACTTAACAACATAACCTTGGCCCATAAAATAGCACTGAACTATTACTTCATGTATTTCCTCTTTCAGAATAGGAGATTCATAGCATTGTGACAGGAAGCTGGAATGTATTATGAGGGTCAAAGTTAAAGGACATTGAAGGGTGTCATGAATGGAGTGGAACATCTGATCATCTTGACATTCAAAGGTCATACTATCTTCTTTTTGGAATGCAGAATTAAAAGCCTTTTTTGATTCCATTAGAATTCATAACTTTCTAACCAAGAGTTGTGCTCAGGAAACATTGCTTCTGTGTGGCCTTTTTTGTAGACAGGATGTTCCATTATTAACTGTTTACAATTTTTAATGCGCCTTGTTAACTACGAAAGCTGACATTTGGCACGCTCCCAAGTGCAGCCCTGACCCCAGTAGATGCCAGGTGCCATAACGATTGCAGCTGTGCACAGTAGATATTCATTGCTGCTGGAGAAATTAGAGTAGTAACATGAAGGTTATACAGCGTTTGAGTACATTGAAGCAGCCCAGGGAACCAGCAAACAAAGCCAGCCCAAACAAAATTCCAGGCTTTTCTGACTCTTGAATGTATGTAGTTTGTTCAGGCACGGCGTTTAGGCAGGCACGGTAGTGTATCGGTTAGCATAACGCTATTACAGTGCCAGTGACCCGGGTTCAATTCCGGCCGCTGTCTGTAAGGAGTTTGTACGTTCTCCCCGTGT
>JARFYF010000057.1:30108036-30118073 GCA_030265395.1 Rhina ancylostomus | reverse complement strand
CACAAAACAACAGAGCTGGTCATTGACTTCAGGTGTACATGCACCTGTCTACATCAGTGGTGTTCAGGTTGAGAGGATTGAGAGCTTCAAGTTCCTAGGAGTGAACATCACCAACAACCGGTCCTGGTCCAACCACATAGATGCCATGGCCAAGAAAGCTCACCAACACCTCTGCTTCCTCAGGAGGCTAAAGAAATTTGGCATGTCCCCTTTGACATTCACCAATTTTTATCAATCTGTAAAGCAGCCAGCATAATCAAAGACCCCACCCACCTGGGACATTCTCTCTTCTCCCTCTCCCATCGGGCAGAAGATACAAAAGCCTGAAAGCACATGCCACTAGGCTCAAGAACATCTATTCCACAGTTATAAGACTATTGAATGATTCCCTAGTATGATAAGATGGACTCTTGACCTCACAATCTGCCTCGTAATGACCTTGCACCTTATTGTCTACCAGCACTGCACTTTCTCTATAGCTGTGACACTTTATTTTGTTTTCAGTTATTGTTTTACCTCGTACTACCTCAATGCACTGTGTAATGAATTGTCCTGTACGATCGGTGTGCAAGACAAGTTTTTCACTGTACCTCAATACAAGTGACAATAATAAACCAATTCCAATTCCAATTCCAATTAACATTTGGTGCCTGACACAGTTCAGTTTGATTGTCAGGCTGGCCAGGAAGGTTGACACTAATGCATATGTGCTAAGCTGACCTCCCTCATCCAGTGCAGCAGTCGAAGAGGCCATAACTGATCTCAATAATACCAGGCCAAGCAAAAGGAGAACATCAGAGAGGGGTTGCTGGGGGTGAGGAGCGGGGCTTGTTCCCTTCCTGGTTACTTCCTGATGACTTGGTAAAATGCCGATGCCATTGGCAATGATTAAGAAGCCCAAAACCTTCTCAGCACAAAGTAATTTGTTTGATTGTCAGCCTGACCATCTACAAGACCTACCATAGCAACTCACCAAGAATTCATCATCTGCCACTCACCCTCCCACACCCTAAACACATGACGTCTACCACCAGGTCATAGTGGCGGCGGTCATAGGCTGGTGACCTGGGGTGCAGGGAAATATCATTATAACACCCATCAGCCTGAAGCTCCTAAGGAGAGCTATTCCTTCTTCCTCAATTGGTGAAAATCCTGGATTCCCTACCAAACAGCAAACTGGAGTAACCTTACCACAGAGACTCTGGCAGTGGAAGAAGGCAGTTCACCATCATCCTCTGAACTAGGTGTGAGCAGTTACTGCTGTTGTTTGCTGATGATACCCATTTCTTGAGAATTAGTATTCAAAATATTAATCACTACACTGCAGAAATGTACAGCAGATAGACACCTGAGCCCAAATATCAATCAATAACACAGAACTATTGTTACTGGGTAGTCTCTGAAGTGACATACTCCTGCCATTTACTGTGGATGCTCCCAGCAAATGGACTCAAATTTCTTCAAGTCATCCAAATTGCTCCTTCCATGTACTGATAGGGCCTGGGCTAGGAACTTTGATGAGTCATTGGGATGTTACACATTTTCAAGTTTTCAGAAAGAAAGGATCTGATGTTGATTCTGGGCTGGTTGGCAGTTGTGTGAAGCACTGCTACCCTCTGCTGGTACATAAGTGCGCATATATCTTCAGGTAGAGCCATGGGATCAAGAATGACTTCCGCCCCAGTTGTCTGGGCTCTGAGGTGGCTGATAAGACCAATGTGGGACCTGTAGTCTCAGAGGGGGGAGAATGTACCCGATGGGGTGAATGTGTGGATAGTTTAGGAGGTGCTTCACTCCTTCTGTCATTTACAGTGTGTTCTCCTGCCAAATGATCACAAAGTCATCCCAATTGCTCCATATAGTCATGGAGTTATAGAGCTATAGAGTACAGGAACAGGCCCTTGAGCTCAACTTGTCCATTCCAACCAAGTTGCCTACCTGGGATAGTCCCACATGCCTGCACTTGGCCCATATCCCTCTAAACCTTTCCTATCCATGTAAATGTCTAAATATCTTTCATATGTTGTAATTGTACGCACCTTCACCACATCCTCCTTCTCCATTTTGATTGGGCTGGGCTAGGGATTCGGATGAGTCATTTGGATGGTACATGTTTTCAAAGAGTATTTGAGTACACATTTCAATTGTTTCCTCTATCCACTTGGTAGTCTGTTGCCACTGTGCAGCTCAGAATAGAGTGTCTGTTTTGGGAGTCTGGTATCTGACAATGTGAACAATATGGCCTGCCCATCAGAACTGACTGAATGTAATTATGGCTTCAGCAAATGGGTGTGATGTGATGGGTATGTTGATCTAGGAGAGGAATCTAACATTGGTGTGCTTATCCTGCTGGTGGATTTGGAGGATTTTGTAAATACACCCTATCTCTGGTGCTTTTCATTGTGAGCTGTAGGTAGTCCATGTCTCAGCAGCATGCAGGGATGACCATGGTAGACCAGGAGCTATGTATGAGATCTTGTTCTTCAAACCCTCTTTTCCTCAGGTGGCTGAAGGTATGTGGTCCTTGGTGAATTTCATTATCAACACGTGCCTTCATTGGGCAGTGGCTCCCAACACATAGGAAGTAGTTGCATCTTCCAGGGTTTCTTGATGGATCTTTGCTGTCAGTGGGCAGAGTTATCAATGGTGACAGCTTGGGAGAGGATCTGTGATGAGAATTTTTTATATAAGGCCCAATCCCTCAAGAATGAGAGAATGGGTCAACATTGACTTGAAACACAGCCACCAAAGCTGCACATGTCCAAGTGTCATCTATGTACTGGAGTTGCCGTGACCTTGGTTATAGAGTGGTTGAACAGTTTTCCATTTGTTGCACAGGTTGGCTTCACTCCAGTGAGATGCTTTGCGGAGGTGAGCTGCAGCATTGCAGTGAGAGAGACCAAGAAAAGCACGGGAGTGATGATGTGGCTTTGCTGGGCACCAGTCTATGCTGAGACTGGGGCTAATGCGAATCCATTGGTTAAGGTCAGAGTTTGTGTGCCATCACAAATCACATGCAAGCTGGAGGCAAATTTCTGAAGACTTCCAGATTTGAAGAGGATACTGCACAGATCCTTTTGATTGATGGAGTCAAAGGCTTTTGTGGGGTCATAAAAGGCCACGTGTTAGTGATTGGTGCATTTTGCTTGGAATTGCCATGTGGTGAAGAATCTGTCCATTTTACTTTGAACTGGACCGAACCCACACTGTGATTCAGAGAGCAGTTCTTCAGCCACTGGGAGGAGACATTTGAGGAGGGCCTCAGAACAAAGGGATGTCCCTTTGAGACTGAGATGAGGAGGAATTTCTTCAGCCAGAGAGTGGTGAACTGTGGAATTCGTTGCCACAGAGAGCTGTGGAGGCCAAGTCATTAGGTGTGTCTAAGGCAGAGATTAATAGGTTCTTGATTGGTAAAAGGGTTACAGGGAGAAGGCGGGAGAATTGGATTGAAAAAAATCAGCTATGATTGAATGGAGGAGCAGGCTCAATAGGCTGAATGGCCTAATTCTGCTCCTACATCTTATGGTCATATGGACCCAGGCAATAACATTTCTTCTCTGTTATTCCTGCACTCAAATTTATCTTCTTTCTTGAATGCAGCCATGATTACAACATCTCTGAGGTCCCTGTCATATCCTCGTCTTCTGAGAATGTATAGGCACACACACACACACACACACACACACACACACACACACACACAATTTCAAGAGAATGAAATCTCCTTCTAGACAAGTTGTTATGATCAGGAATGCTTTGCATGGACAGGTGATAAATGCAAATTCAGTGATAACTTCCAGAAAGAAATTGTGTATGTACTTAAAAAGAATATTTTGCAGGATCTTGAGGAGACAATTGGGATAAGTGGATGGCCCACTCAAAGACATGGCAGTCATACGATGTGCTGAATAGCCTTTGTGAATACTATTAGGGCAGGCACAGTAGTGTAGCAGTTAGGACAATGTTATTACAGCATCAGCAACCCAGGTTCAATTCCGGCCACTGTCTGTAAGGATCTTGTACATTCTCCCCGTGTCTGCGTGGGTTTTCTCCAGGTGCTTTAGTTTCCTCCCATATTCCAAAGACATACAGGTTAGGAAGTTGTGGGCGTGCTATGTTGGTGCTGAAAATGCGGTGACACTTGCAGGCTGCCCCCAGAACACTCTATGCAAAAGGTGCATTTTACTGTGTTTTTGGATGTACACCTGACTAACAAAGATATCTTATAAAGTAGCAGTGAACTTAGGGAAACATGATAGTACATTTTTTAAAAAAAATGTTTGCTCAAGTTATAGACCGACTTTTTACCTTCTAGGTGACCAGACTTTGTGACCTTTCTATAGATGGAGATTCTGTGACATCAGTTGGCTGGTCAGAGAGAGTAAATATCACTTTTTTTAATTTTAAAAATATAACTAAGTACAAGTTTTATTTAAAGTGACCTTTTCATTCTAATCACTTAATTTGTGAAAACGTGCATCAAAGTAAGATCTTTTTCCTTTTATTCTATGCACTTTAAAATGTATTGTATTGCCATACAACTAGTATGTTTAGTAATGTACATAAAGAAAAGATAATAAAAGGGAAATGGGTCAGCCTTGTTAAAACTTTAATTCACATAAGATGTTACTAAGTTCAATGTCCACTTCAGGATCATGTAAACTGGAGGGGAACATTTTTGCTGAGATTGGTAGAAGGAAACTGAATTTGGAAAATGGAGGTGATTTTTTAAAAATAATTATCATTTATGTTCCAGAACACAGTAGATCATAAGATCTTGGAACATCCTTGGTGCAATGCAGGCTGAATTCTTAATTACTGTTTAGTGTAGTAGTTTTTTGTTATGGGGTCAGATTTGCAATACCTCAACTATTTTGCTCATGTGCAGTTTTGGAACGTGTCACCATTATAAGCATTCAGACATTTATCTGAATATAACTTGAGTTGCTATTTGTGGTACAGTGAGTGCATCTCAGTTTCAAATATTTGATGCATGCAATTTTTTAGAACTAAAGTACTGAGACTATCTGTCTCAATAACATTTTAAAGTAAACTTAAATTTCACCCAGAAATTTTGATTATTCATTTTTTTAGAGAATCAATCTTTTGCAAAGACAAAATGATAGTACAATATACTGATTTAATATTCTGTCATTGAGATAGCAATAACTTTTCCAGTTTCAAGTAAAACTGAAGAGGCTTTTAGAATCTTAATTATTTAATTTAATCTAGGGAAACTTGGTAGCTGTTGGAACACACAAAGGATACGTTCAAATTTGGGATGCAGCTGCAGGGAAGAAATTATCCACACTTGAAGGTCACTCTGCTAGAGTGGGTAAGTTGATGCATTTATGTTTATCAAAAACTTTAGTGACAAATCCTGTGCTTGGTCAGGAGCATTTTAAAACAATTCTCAAATCTGCAACAGCATCTTGGAAGGCAAACCAGTTCACCTAACAAATAATCACAATGAAGGTGGGAAATAAACTTTTGAGCTATTCATTTCAATTGGTATCTAATTTATATTTTAATAATCCTCTGAAGGTCTTGTCAATGGCTAAATGTGACCCAGTTTTCAACTATTGATCCCATCTGGTTCACTGACATTTTGGTGAAATCGATCCTTGGCTCTATGTGCTCATATATGATCCCAGAGCCACAGCATTTCTGATTCTTGATTACTTTAGAATAGCTGGATCAAAACCTGTAGCAAAAGTAATTATAAAACCTAGATAGATATGTGGTATCGTCCTCATTAGTGGATTTGTACATGTCAAAGGCATGCCCAGCCATGCAAAGGTCACCTTGATGATTTAGGATTGTGCCAAATTAGGAGCTGTCCCACAGACTAGTTACTCAGCAGCCTGGTTTGCTCATACTAACAGATGTGTATCTTTCACCCAATATCTCAGACTCTTTCATCGCCATCCTTGGGTGTATCTTGTTCAGCTAGCAGAGGTGTTGGCACAGTAGTAAACAGTTGAGAAGAAGTGACCCTCAAGTCCCCCAACATTGGCAGTGGGCCACGCGTAAGAAAACCTCCAGCTTTTTATCACCTACTGTCCTCACTCAGCTGATGAATTTGTGGTACTCCAAGTCAAACATCACTTGGGAAAGCAAGGACACGGAATCAATTCTGGGAACTTCAGTGTCAGTCACTCAGTGCTATACTGCTGCTGCAGCACACAGTGAAGGTGATCAAATTTGGCAATATGTCAAATGTGCCGTCAGAAGCAGCAAAATTATATTCCACCACCAACAGTCACCTTGTGGGCTGGCAAATGTTCATTGTCATAAAGCCGAGACCAGGCCTGGTTGATTGAGGAGAACATGCGAAGAGCTACACTGTATGCTACAGTACAGAACTGTATCCGTGCTAAATGGTGGGAATGTTAGACCAGAAGGATCCTAACACCAACAGATTGTTTCAGAGTTCCCCAGTGCTGCCACATCAAGTAAATTGCTGATAAGCCCCAATTAAGTAACCAGTGAACAACACTCCTACAAATATTCCCATTCTCATTGATGGTATGGTTCAGCATGAGCAGCAAAGATAAAGCTGAAATTGCTGGAATCATCTGCCAGGACTGTGGATTGGGCACTTCACTTGGCATCCTCTTGAGGTCCCCACCATCAAAGACGACAGTCTTCAACGAATTAGATTTGCACCACATGACATCCAGAAACAACAGTGCATACTGGATATAGTAGTAGTTACACCTTTTATCATAATCGGATCCTAATGACATCCAAATTAGTTCTGAAGGTATATGCTTCAAGACTCTCCACAGCTCCAGTCAGCCTGTTTCTTCGCAGTTACCATATTGACACCTAATAACCAGATATATTGCTTCCAGATAAACTGGACAGACAAGATCTGGATGTTGTTCAATGTTGGGCTATTAAATGGTGCATAACATGCCCCACAAATGTAAAGTATCTCCTGCCTGAGGAAGTCTAACCACCCATTCTCAACATTGCCATCATCAGATTCATCAGCAAGACTTTCCTAGCAGTCACCATTGATCAGAAACTTGCTCTTGTACCCACAGGTCCAGTCAGATGTTGGGTATTCTATAATGAGTGAAAGACTTCCACGTCCCAAAGCCTTTCTGCCATCTACAGGGTATCTCCTGAACCTTCAAAGTTTGTCTGTCATTTACGAGGAATTTCCTGACTCCTCAAAATATCTACCCTCTGCGAGGCACAACTTAAGAGTATGGTGGAATACACTCTACTAGGTTAGATAAGCTCCAACAATGTCGAGCACTTTGGTACCATCCAAGAAAAAGCCCAATTAATCGTCAGCCTCATTTCACTACCTTTAAACATTCACTCCTATCAATGGTGTACAAATACAAGATGCACTGCAACAACTTGCCAAGGTTTATTCAACAACACCTGTCCAAACCTGCAACCTCTGTCACAGAGATGGCATGCACATGAAGAAGCATTCTGCAAATTCTCTTCCCAGCTGCATGTTATCCTGACTTTTTGAAGTTAATTAATTGAAATTAGGTCAAAATCCAAGAGTATCTATGTAACTGGTCTAGGAACATCTTCACCTGCATCACATTGGTTCAAGGGGTGGCTCACCACCATCTTTTTAAGGATAATTAGAATGGGCAACAGATATTGGTTTTACCAGGATGCCGACATCTGTGAATGATTTAATAAAAATGTTAAAACAAGTTTGGTTTGAAGCTTTATTAAAGTATTCATGAAACAATCCCCCCTTCGGTTGGAAAAACATCTAATGCAAAAGTGGGCACGTGAGGAAATTAGACGTTAGGCTGTATATGGTATACAGAATGAAATAACTTTTTTACTTGAGGTTCATCAGACTAATTTCTTTCCAATGAAATTGAAGCAACTTTACGTTGCTACTTGGTGTCAGTAACTGCACACATTTTCAAGTTAATTGTGTTCCAGGGGCCTTGGCATGGAATGCAGATCAGCTGTCATCAGGAAGTAGGGATCGTCTTATTCTCCAGAGAGATATTCGCACCCCACCACTGCAATCTGAGCGGCGGCTTCAGGGTCACAGGCAGGAAGTTTGTGGTTTGAAGTGGTCGACGGATCACCAGCTTCTGGCTTCTGGAGGAAATGACAACAAGGTAATAATATTTGTTATGTAAAATATACGGCAATAAACTGATTTTAGCTGAGCTAAGTTGGGCTGGCTATAGAAATCTTGGTTGGCCCAGCATCTGTATGTTGGGAAGGTAGAAATGGGCTGCCTACTGTCAAGTCGCATCCAGTAATTGATGCAAAAGGGTACATCTGAACAGAACCAGCCTTGTCTGTGATCCTTTCACTGATAAATAGCCTACTGCATTCAATTCTGCAACATGCTTGTGAGTAATATGCATAGATGAAACATGGTGAAATAGCCATTAGATTTTGAAGCGAAACTGCCACAAGGGACGTTATAGAGTGTTGACTGTGGACTCATTAGCTGTTGAACTGCACATGTTTTGGCTGTTGTTTCTCACAGATACACCTGGTTTTAAGGAGCATTGGTGAGACGTGGACTCTAGCTGTCTGCATGATCATGTTTGGGTATAGTTAGTGGGACCTGAGCAAGCTCAGGAAAAATACATAATAACTTCGAAAAAATTCTTTGTTTTGTACACAAGGTTTCAGAATGCTAATGGTTCATGCCATTTCTGTTAAATCTCTTCTGCTCCCAAAGAAATAATTGTCACTTTGTGTAATTGACTTTGAAAGATGTGTTTTACCACAACAAAATGAGTTCCATTTTATATTGTAAAATATAATTATTGCATCTTTTGTTTTTAAACATGTATTTGGTTAGCTTCTGGTATGGAACAACTCCAGTTCAGGTCCAGTGCACCAGTATACAGAGCATCTTGCAGCCGTGAAAGCCATTGCCTGGTCTCCCCATCAACATGGCCTCCTTGCATCAGGTGGTGGAACTGCAGACCGATGCATTCGCTTCTGGAATACACTTACCTCTCAGCCTTTGCAGTGCATAGATACAGGTTCCCAGGTGTGCAACCTTGCCTGGTCCAAACATGCAAATGAACTAGTAAGTACAAAATAATTTACTTGGAATGTTATGCTTCTGGTATTGGTAGAAGTGAAGCTATTAGACTGCTACAAGTAACCAATATTTTTTAGAAAGAAAGCTGTCCGGCCTGTGTCTGAAAGTCTCACACCAGTGTGTAGACTTTATCAATCTTTCCTGCCACTTGGTTTGTCAAAGCTTGAGATAGTGATTGATGTTGGTGAAGTGTATCTTCATGAAAAAAAATTTCTTTTAGATTTCAGAATCAGGTTTATTATCATTGACTTGTATGTCATTTTGCGGCAGCCATTAAATATTTAATGTATTTGTAAAAGTTCACTTAATTATTACTTCATATTGCTTCAAGGGATTTTGGGTTTTGACTGATTTAAAAATCATATGCCTTTAGAGTTGGCCAGTAATTCAATGAGATTTCTTGAAGAACAATTAACTGGTGGGGGGGGGTTGGAAAAAGTCTTATTTACCAAGAACACAAAGTTTTGTGGATCTTATTGTACTGAGGAGAAATAGTAAATATACTGTAGAATTCTCATGTAGTTTTGCAGCTATTGTGTATTTCTGTAATATTTATTGATACTTTTATTCAAATGTACCATTAAATTATTTTTGCATTTTTTTTAGTAAAGCAATTCTTTTAATACCCTTAGGTGAGTACTCATGGATATTCACAAAATCAAATCCTGGTGTGGAAGTATCCATCATTGACACAAGTAGCCAAATTGACTGGGCATTCATACAGAGTGCTATACTTGGTGGGTTGCTTAATTATTTTAACATTAATTATATATAACACAAGAACTGAAATATTCCTTGCTCTATAAAAAAATTTATGTGCATTCAGCCCTGAAAAGCTACAAAGCTGGTTGTACCTACTGAATAACTGATACTGGTCATTGTTTTGCTCATGTTAAATTTTGCTCAGCAGCCTTGATACTATATTTTTAATATGTTATTTTTCTTTCTTTGTCAATCTTTTTATTAGTTT
>JARFYF010000057.1:29753705-29771833 GCA_030265395.1 Rhina ancylostomus | reverse complement strand
AGTTGGTTTTGGACACCATTTTGCTCCTTGCCATTGAACACAAGTCCCTGGTTTCCAACATTTTTGCTGTCCATACCTATTTAACGCTGTCTGTTTTGAGCCCACCTGCATCTTCTGTGGCAGTAAATGTACTAGCTTAAATGTGTTAGCATCTCTTCTGTCCTTTTATCCCCATTGTACCAGCTCAAGATACTTCTACATAGCATCTCGCCATGGGAACATGTGCCTTGATGTTATCCTCTAAATCACATAGTGTATCAGTATCTGAGGTGCTGCCAGCTGGTATGAAATGGAATGATAGTGACTCTTCATAATCATAGGCTACTTGTTCCTTCACCATCTTCCTAGGCTACAGTTCTTCAGAACCTGAAGTGAAAAACAGACTGGGGCAAGGTTGTGTTTGGGTAAGGAGGTACGGATCTAGCTGATGCAAGTTTCTAAATTTGAAAAGTACGAGTTAAGATTGATGTGGTCAGGAGGATTATTTATGAAGGTAATACCTTGTGTGATTTCACCTGAACAACTGGCAAAGGTTGAGTTGTGACTGTTTCAATAAATACCAGGTTCATCCCCTCAAATTAGCTGCTGCTGCCTGTGATTGTTTGGCCTCTTGAAATGCAAGAGACTGATAACTGTTTTTCTGAGTATCATCCAAATTGTTTGGGTCATGTTGTCAAATAATTGACGATGAATACGTAACTCAGAGGATGTGGGCCTTCAGTAGTTAAGGGGCATATAATAAGACCATAAGACACAGGAGCAGAATTAGGCTGTTCAGCCCATCGAGTCTGCTCCACCATTCGATCATGGCTGATTTTATTTTTCCTTCTCCCATTCTGTTGCCTTTACCCCATAACCTTTGACACCCCTACTAATCAAGAACCTATCAACCTCTGCTTTAAATATGCCTTGGCCTCAACAGCCATCTGTGGCAATGAATTCCACTGATTCATCACCCTCTGGCCAAAGAAATTCTTCTTCTCAGTTCTAAAGAGATGTCCTTTTATTCTGAGGCCATGCCCTCTGGTTCTAGACTCTCCCACACCTGGAAATATCCTCTCCACATCCACTCTATCCAGGCTTTAATATTCAGTAGGTTTTATTCAGATCCCCCCATCGTCCCTCTAAACTCCAGCGCGTACAGGCCAAGAGCCATCAAACATTCCTCATACATTAACCTTTTCATCCCTGGGATCATTTTCATAAACCTCCTCTGGACCCTGTCCAACACCAGCACATCCTTCCTTGGTCTGGGGCCCAAAACTGCTCATGATGACTAATGCCTTATAAAGTACATCCTTGCTTTTATGTTCTAGCCTTCTTGAAATGAATACTAACATTGCATTTGCCTACCTTACTGCCGACTCATCCTGCAGGATAACCTTTAGGGAATCCTGCACTAGGACTCCCAAGTCCCTTTCCACCTCCAATTTCTGAATTCTGTTCCCATTTTAAAAGAAAAATGGTTTACACCTTTATTCTTTCTACCAAAGTGCATGACCACACATTTCCCTACACTGTATTCCATCTGACACTTCTTTGCCCATTCTCCCAACATGTCCAAGTCCTTTTGCAGACTCCCTGCTTCCTCAACACTACCTGCCCCTCCCCCATCTGTATGTCAATTAAAGCCCAGAATGATTCTTGGATAAGACAAAAAAGTAGCAACCAGTAATACTTGTGTGAATGATCAGGAGTTTAAGTACAGAAAATAGTTGATACAGGCGACATTGGTTTCAGTGTGATCTCAGCTTTCACTCCCATGCAGTTCTTAAGCCTGTGTGAATCTTTATTCCTCATGTTCAGGTTTATCTCTCTCAGTCAGAGTTCTTCATGTGGTTTTTTGATTTCATTGGCTATAGTAGTCAAAAATACCACTCCCATTTTGTACTCCATATAGCCTTTTGCTTTTAACCAGTAGTTGAGTTATTGTTTACCACTATCTCCCTTACATGGATACTTCACTTTTCTCTCCAGTTAACAGCTTACTATGAGGAAAAGCTCTGTTCTGATCTCTTAAATTGTTTCTGCTTTTCCAGTGTTACATTCATACCTGTTCTTTTTGCGGCCCTTCGATAAGAGTGGCACAGCAGCTAATGCTGCTGTCTAATAGCTCCAAGGAGCTAGGTAGGATCCTGTCCTTGGTTGCTGTCTGTGTGGAGTTTGCACTTTCTCCCTGTGTATTAGTGAGTTTCCACCGGCTGAGTTCTGCAGCTTATCTTTAGGTAATTACAAAATCAATGGCCCTTATTGCAATTAATAGAAACATTAACACATGCCTGGTTAACATATTAGCTGCACAATTCATTAACCATTAACTTAGTTAGCCAACCTTCTCATTATGGCTAATGATTAGCTTTACAGCTATTCCCAAAGAAAAGATTAAGGGAAATTTATTCAATACTACAGTGCCATGGCAGAATAGCAGGCAGAGTGTGCAGGCTATGAAATGTGAGATTTTTAACACTGAGAAGGTGAAAATCCATCAATGAGACCTGATAGAAATTGTTGTTAAGTGAGTGATTGAGACGTGCTGAGTTCAGTAATCTAGTTGGTAGGATTTGACGTTAATGGTATATTCACTGACTTTGACCACTAGGTCCAAAAGTTATTGAAGTATTTGTGACATTGCACTGAGGTCATTTGACTCCTGGCATTGACCATTGCTTCTCTCTGTACCATTGCCTTCTGATTGTTTCTGGAAGACCATCTGTCCCCAGTACCTATGGATGAAGGACATCCATTATGTTTTATAGCTGCAATAGTATGGCTTCCACATTTTGAATACTTCGGTGCCCATGCCCACACTTTTGCCATTCTCTGTTTTTCCTGGGTAAGGTCACCTGTAGAATGACAATCAATACCAGCTCCAGCTACGATGCCCTTTCCACTTGAGCTATAGGATGCCTTGAAGTAGTGCAGCCTAGCTTTAACTGGATGTTCATAACTATTGTATTGTTCAAGATTAGTTGGATGCTAAAATCATTGAGCTGAATCTTGCTGACTGGCAGGAGCTTTTGGCATTTAGCCATTTGAGTAGAACCATGTCTAATGATAGAACCCAATCTTGCTGGGATTTTCATGTGCCCTTTTAAATGAGTGTTTTAATAAGCAGAATGGCATGGAGTAATCATAATGCTGGGAAACTGTCAGCTCAAACCTGGCATAGGTCTGAAATCCTATTGATTCCAGTGGAAACTGTGGGTTTTTAAAAGGTGAAGGGGAAGTCATGTTATTTTTCATATTATTTTACCTAGGCTTAATATTCTTGATTATTTCTAAATGTGTCTAAAATTTTTACTTTTTTGTTAGTTGTTTTATTCAATTTCAGTAGTTAAGTCAATCTAGATATCTGAGACATCTGGAATCTTAAAATGTCTTGCAGCTTTGACAAAGGTAAAAATTGCACTTCTAGGTATGCCTACTGTCAAAAGTCTATCAGAGGGAGTCGGGTTCGGGCTTCTGCACCATCCCAACATCTAAACCTTGCCATACAACTTAGGGATATGGAGAACTGGTGAGGTAGGCTCTCCATATCCAGCCCAGGTAAATGTGAGCTTGTAAGGGCTGCCAACAACAATTCTGAGTGGTAGACCAGGTCCAGCAATATTTTGCTCATTTTGATGAGCAGTCAGCATAGAGTTGGTGTGACTCCTGCATCTATTTCTATAAGGCTACGTATCTTAGGCCTCTGCAGGTTTATAAAAGTTGGCTTTAGAAAACAGGAAATGTTTGGCTTTAGCTTTGTGTTTGCTTCTGGAGGCTAAATCATTGGGGGTATTTAAAGTGGAAGTGGATTTTTGAAAGATTAAGGAATTGAGGGCTATGGGGAACTGGCACAGAAGAGGAGACGAGGCCTGGTCCACATCAGCCATGATCATTTTGAATGGCAGGGTAGGCTTGAGGGGCCAAGTGACCTGCTTCTATTTTCTTATCTGCATAGTAATGTTAATTGTCTAAAATTCATGAGTGCATAAAGGGTTGTAGATCTTTTGTTCAGTTTGTACTACTAGATAATAAATCTCTTACCCACCTCTTAAGTAATAATTTTATATAGAGATAGTTTTATGAACATATCAAATATTCTGAACTGTTTCAAATATCTAATGAAAAAAAATAATGTTACCCGAACCTAATGCTAATCACTTAAAAGGTGCTTAGACTTTGGATTGTTCTATGGCTATTATCATTCATGCTTGATTGTAAGTTGAATGCCAGCAGATAACACAATCATAGTATCACTTTACATAAAAGCTAGCAAAATTCTTTGACATTATTATAAACTCTTGATATTATAAAAGATTTACTCTGTTAATCAAAGAAAATGGAACTTCTAATATCAGAAAAATGGTTTTGAGGTCAAGATCAGATCATCCATGATCTTATTGAATGGCAGAGTAGGCTGAGGTGGCATGTGGCCTATTGCTTCTATTTCTTAAGTTTGTATCATTTTCACTTTTAATGGGAGTTTTAATAAGCAGAGATGTCACCATTATGTATGTTAAAATATATAGGGCTCTACCATAGTTATTTGTTTCCTGATTTGATTTTACTGTTGTTTTGCCTATGCAAGTGCATTGTGTAGAATTCTGTTTGTTAATGTGCAAAGTGAAGGGAGGAAATCAAACTCTTTCCCTACCAATCCCTCCCCCACAATACCCATCCTTGTACTAGAATGAATACAACATGAAACATTCTGTCTTCTCTTGTGAGAGGTCCTCACTGCAGTACTCTGACTTACCTTAGGAATAGGTCCAGTGTCCATGCCCTGGATTGGAAATTGAGAAGCACTCTGATTCTGTGAGAAAATATGCTTATGCAGTTGGTTTTTCCAAAATTAAATCCCCTTGGAAATTTCTTTAGAAAGCTAGTGTGTAAGAACACGTTCATGGTGCTGATTTGCTTGCCTAGCAGAGGTGTGTCCACCCCCTTTGCAGTATTACATTCCAGCAATGTGGGAGGCAGGTTAAATCTATGAACACGCTCCTATGTTTTAGGAATTTTATGCATTTATACTGGCCATTCAAAGCTAGCATATTTGGAGATTGCCCAAGATTCATGTCTGCTCTCCTTTTCAAGCAACCAATAATGATTTGTATTCAGGCAAGAAAATTAAGAACAGGAAAGAAATAAGAAGGCTCAAGGTTATTTTAACATGATTTTATATCTCCAAAGTGTTTATGATTTGTTATATCATTCTCATTCAATCTGTATAGGACAAATTCTCCATCAGAATTTATATTGTCTGTTTTTAAACTTATTTGGTAATAATTGTATCAATTTCTTTTTGGATTCAGAAGCCTAAATACTTGTCTCTTTTTTGCAGTCCAACAGGTAGCAGCAGATATGCTTCATCTGCAGAGCTGAGCCAGGGTAGTTCCCAGCTCAGCGAGGACTTTGATCAAGATAATGAGAGTCTGCAAGGTTCGGATTTAGATGATGAACGTGACGGTGATTCTTATCACTCTTGCCACAGCTCAGTGAGCTGTCAGAAAGAATCTTTGGACTGGGACAAAGACGATAATGAGCCACTAGAGATTTATAGTGAAACTGAAGAGTTCCAGAAAGAAGCAGAAATTTATGAGGAAAAACCAAAAGAGGAAGAAATTGCTGTTCCAGAGGATGCTAAACCTGAAACTGAAATACCATCAGAACAACCTGAAGTCAAACCACTGGAAATGTAAGGATTTTGATATGTTTGTTAAAGCTGCTGTGTATTTTCATTTGGATGAATTATTGGGGAACTAAGTTCCTGGATGAGATTCAATATAGATGTGTTGCCACAACTGACAAGAAGTGGATAATATTATTGTAATTTAAGATATTTAATTACATGAAGCATTGGAAAATGTAGGTTGCAGAATGTATTCAGCCTTGATACTTCAATGATGTAGAATTTGAGTTAACAAAATGAAGCCGTTGTTCAATTTCCTTCGACTTGTGTTGCATTAATTTAACACACTAAGATCTCACAATAACAGCATGTAGCTAAGCTAACTGCATATTAAGAGTAAAATATAGGTTATGAAATGGAACAGATCAATAATTAGAGAGAAAAGTCATCTTGTTAATGAAACAGCTGAGGGAAACACAATTCTGTGCTGCTGAATCAAATTAATTAATTTATAGCACAACACGTTTGAGAGTTATATAGCACACAAGGATTCAGCGAATCCTTTTTCAGTTGGCTTTATGAAAGAGCCTGCTAAATATTCTCAGTCCCCTGTTCTTTCCCAGTGTCGTGCAAAATTGTAACTTTTAGTATATATCTTTTTGAAAATTACAATTGAATATTTCATCATATTGTTCAGGTTACACAAGCTAAGGGCTGGGAAATAATTTGCATCAAAGCATTGATGTAACATTAATGTATTACGGTGTGGTAGTGTAGCGGTTAGCATAATGCTATTACAGCGCCAGCAACCCAGGTTCAATTCCCGCCGCTGTCTGTAAGGAGTTTGTACGTTCTCCTATGTCTGCGTGGGTTTCCTCCGGGTGCTCCAGTTTCCTCCCACATTCTAAACACGTACGGGTTAGGAAGTTGTGGGCATGCTCTGTTGGCACTGGAAGTGTGGCAACACTTGCGGCCTGCCCCCAGAACACTCTACGCAAAAGATGCTTTTCACTGTGTTTCGATGTACATGTGACTAATAAAGAAATCTTATCTTGTGTGATTAAAAACCTAGAAAGGCTTAAAGTGTGGATTTATCCCTTTCTATTTATGCAGGTTCAAATTGAGGATCGAATCCCTTGGATATAATTCTTTAATCTCAGATCTTGTGCAATTTGCAATTTTGTTTCATCCTCCTTGACCATCTTTTATAACTTCCATTTTGTTATTTTTTTTCTCAGTTTTAAAGGTACTTTCAGAGTATAGTATAAGTAAAGCCCCTATAACTCTGAATTATAGCAGATTGAAACTTCTTAGTTCAGTTTCCTCCTCTTCTGAGATAATTTATGTTCATTACTAACTTAGTTAAATTTATTGTTGATATGATTTCAACTAAACAGGGTTTGGTCAGATTGTGAAAACCTAAGTACTTTTCCTTTTGATTTGGCAATCTGTCTTAAATCATTGGCTTGGTGCATGCCTCTCCATTGTGAAGTGCTGTGGATATATTATTATGTTAAATATACCATACAACTCAACTTGCTACTCTTTGATTGCCCAAGGAAATCAGACAAGAGCAAAGAGGATGATATTGTTAAAGTGGGTAAAGGTATTTTCTTTCCTGAAATGTATTTGAATGCACTACTGATATTCCCCAACACTCTTCAGAGGAAAAAGCCACATGGCATTTATGTTCAAGAGCAGAAAATGCAAAGAGACTGACATTTTAGAGGTAGGGTGTTTACAAGGTGTTAATTAAAAGTTTAAACTAACATATGTGAATAAACTTTTTGGTAAACATTCAGCAGATTTCTAAAGTTGTTACAATACATAATCTCCATCAAAGGTCCAATAGGTACAATGTTACTTAGGGCAATGCAGTCTCAATAGTTGTAAAGTTAATTTCTGCCATCTCAAGTGTTAGGTAACCAGTGTTAGATGCCTGTGGATTAGGTAACAGACAAATAACCAGGGTTCCTGCTGTCATTGAGTAAATTACGACAAATAATATGCACAGGAATCGGGTGAGGATAACGTTGGAACATCATACTGAGAACGCAAAAATACAAAGCATGTGTAGGCCATTTGGCCTCGTGAACCCACTCCACCGTTCAGTAAAGTGATGGCTGACCTTCTACCTCAAACATCTTTTTAATGTCTGTCTCCTGTACCTCTTGATTTCTGTAATATCCAGAGATCTGTTGCTCTGTTTTGAATACAATTGGTGATTGAGCCTCCACAGCCATCTAGAGTAGAGAGTTCCAAATATTCACCATCCTCTAAGTGAAGAAATTTCTAATTTCAGTCCTAAATGGCGTAGCACTTATTTTGAGACTCTGATCCCTTGACCTGGCCTCCTCAGCCTGCCTTTACCCTGTCAAACACTCAATGTAGTTTGTGCATTTCAATGAGATTGTGTCTCAATATTTTAAACTCTAGAGGAAAGAGGTCTAACAGACTTGATCTCTCCACATGTAACGTAGCCAGTACCCATGAACCAGTCTGTTGAATCTTCATTTCAATCCCTTTACAGTATTTTTTAGGCAAGGAGACTAAAATAGTACACAATAATTGTGGTATGGTCTCAATTACTGTCTCGGTCCTGATTTGACAAGTGTTTACTACTTGAGTAAATCCAGAGGGATTTGTTGGTGTCCACTGAATGATACCCAAACAAAAGTCATTTTCGTAAGGATAAAAGGAAGGAAGTAGAGTGTGTGGAAAAAGTTCCACAGCAAAATGTCTAAATCAGTCACAAGCAATAAACCCTGTTGCAATCAACATGTTTTTATTTCTTGGTAGAATTTATTGGGAAATTTTAAGTAAGACTTTTTGGTTTGTGAATATTATTTCAATATCCTTATATGTTTACATCTTTAGTTACAGGAATGAGGAGGAAGGGCATTCTAATATGTCCAGGGCCAAAGCCAATTGGCTCAGAGCTTTTAACAAAGTTCGTATGCAACTACAAGAGGTAAGTTTTATTTTCCCCCAACAAAGTGACAAAAACCTAGCTTTTCTTTATTGACATTTAAAAAATTACATTGCAGATAATAACCGTTACACCTATTGAAAATACTTTTGTATGGTAGTAGAATATTCATAAGCATTGCTGAATGAAGTTGAAAAAGAACCCATATCTAATAACTGTTTCTCTAATTTACAAACTTACTTAAACAGTTAATAAGAATGTATAATTTAGAGTAAAAGATAAAACTAGCCTGAAATGTAAAAAACAATAGTAGGAATTTCCATAGTTAAATCTAAAGAGTTAACAAAGTGAGCATCAATTTTTTTAGAAAAGTGAGTTAAATATTGGAAAACATGAACTAAATGGGCAATTTTCATCAATCCTAGCTGGAGAGGATGCAAAAAGTAACCCAGAAATAGCTGTAAATCAGAAGTAAGAGAGGTACTGGGGGAAAATTGCAGTCACGAGAGTGATTTGTTAAAACCTCTCGTGTGTAGCATCTAGCAATGATGTTAACTGTCAGAAATGAACACCAAAATAGCACCATGAGAGCTTCTGATTCAAGCTTGGGGTTGCCAAAAGAAATCACAAGAATGGGCAGAATAATAAGAACATCTAATTCAAAAGGAGTGACACTGAGCTAGTGGTACAAATACAATTCTGAAACTAGAAAGGAGACCAGCAACTTGTTTTTCTATTTCTTGACTACTTTGTGAGATATTAAAAGAGGCTTTTTTTTTGCTGGATTTGCTGATTTTTCATGATATCTTCTGTGAGTGAGGGTAGTGCTTTGGACCTGGATACACTTTGGTATTCTCATTTGAAGATCTGTTTTCCTTGTTCCTCAGGTGTGGCAATGAAAACTAAATCCAAATGAATTATACCATTAGAATTCTGAAAGTATTTGTTAGTGTAAGGATTCCTGCATCCCAGTGGCACAATTCCATAGCAGTCTAAAAGTCCTGTTTACCATGCTAGAAAAAGATAAATTAATTAATTTGTATTGATGCATGAAACTAAATGCCAGCTAATTTTTGAACACCCAGTTATACTTCTCATTTAGTCAAATGTTTTGGAATAAATCTCATTAAATCCATGGTCTTCTTCAAAATTTGGCAGAATATTTGGGTCAGACCTTGCTATTGCTTTTAATTTCTCATGATCTGTATGGCAATGGTCCTGTCTGTGGAGAGTTGAAATTGTAATTATTAAGGTTTTATAATGTGCTGATCCAATTGTTGCTGATTATACTTTATTAAATAATGACAATGAATCTTTTATAACATTCATATTTCTGAATTTATTGTTTCTCTGTTGCTCAAATAATGAAAGGCTCTTTGGTTAATGATTCATCAGTTAGTAGTTACATATCGGTGAGGCTGATGTCACAATGTTATGATCTCATTAGTTTTTAGACCAACTGTGTTGTAGTTACTATCCAGTGACCCAGTTTAAAAAGTCTAAATATATAAAAACCTTATCTAATTTACCCTTGCATGCATAAAGGTTATTTTTAGTGCTATTCAAATTCTCAGAAACTCAAAGTCTTAAATGAATAATTTTTAAGCTCTGCAATATTTTGCAGTTAATATTGTATCCAAGATAATTTAAATATTCTACATTGTGCAAAACCATTCAGTGATTGTGAAGAATTAGACATTGATTTACTATCAAAACCGATGGCATTATTTTGACTTTGCATTATAGTTGAAGGCCAGTTTAGGATGTAAAAACCAGTGATATAATTGTGGACCATGGGAGAATTTTGAGACTGTTTTCAGGGGCTGGTGTCCTAATCCATTAGACTGTACTGTAATAGTTAAAATTTAAAGTTTCCAGGTAATCTGGTTGTCTATGAATGCAAGATCACAAGAAAATAGGAGCAGTATTAGGTCCCCTGGTCCTGCAAGCCTGCCTGCTGTTCATTACCATTCCTGGCTGATCTCCACAGGCCTCAACTCCTCCTCTGTTTTAGATCCCCATAGCCCTTAATCCCCAGTTCTTTCAAAAATTTATCTACCTTTACCTAAAATATTTCTAACAAGTTGGCCTCCACAAATATCTGGGGTAGAGAACTGCAGAGATTCACTACCCTCTGCAAGGGCAATTTCTACACACCTTGGTTTTAAATGACCTGGTACCTTATCTTGAATCAAGGTCCTCTATCTGAGGCTCTCCCACCAGTGAAAACACCTCAATGTTTACCCTGTCAACCTCTCCTTAGGATCTTGCATGTTTCAATAAGATCAGCCCTCATTCTTCTAAACTCCAAAGACACAGACCCTGTCTGTTTATCCTCTCTTGATAGGACAATCCTTTCATCCCAGTAATTATCCTGGTGAATCTATATGAGGACATTTCTTCCATTGTTCATCTATATCCTATTCTACAGCAAAGCCAAAACATCATTTGACAACATCTGGCTATATCTTAATCCTACCTAAATTGTCAGACTACTCATCTACTGTAGGTTACGAGATGAGCCAACTTTTCCAGATTCCCTCTTATTAATTATAATGGACATCAAAGCCATCATCTTAAATCTTAATGACAGGTTTTGTTCCTTAGCTGCCAATCTTTTTTGTGACATTCATTTGAATCTGAACTATGCAGTTTCAGGATACCCAGACCGTTATAGCAGTAGAGCCATCGTCATTAGCTTCTCTTACTTCTCTGGTCCACTCTCCTTTTGTGTCCAGCCTCTTATTTAAAATAGTCATTCTTTTATGCCTGCCCAAATACTGTAACAGTTTATTTACCGTATATCAGTAATTTTAACTCCTTTCTCAATTCATCTTTCTGCTTTCAGAGATCATTGACCACCCCTTCTTTAATCTCTCACTCGGTATAAATTCCACAACTACATTCCTGTCACCTGCTTGACCTTGCCATCTCGCTTGCTTTCTCCACCCCCAATCATGATAACTTCTTTGCTGTCAGTGTCCTAACTTTCTCAATAGGTGGCTCATACCTCTCTCCATATTTGCTGATTTACATTGATCTCCGGTAAAGCGATATCTATAAAATTCCGATAATCATTTTCAAATTGTGCCACAGCTTTGCCCATACCTATTTCAATAATGGTCTCCAACTATAAAGATCTCCTCCAAATTAGGCCTCTTGGTCATCCTCCACATTAATTGATTATCTATTGGTGGATGTGCCTTTGGCTATGTCCTCTTTCTCTCAACATCTGATCTTCTATTTTCTCATCCTTAAAACCTATTTAAATTCTTCTTTGAAACTGACCATTTTGTCCAACTTTGTAGAGGTGGGTAAAAGACATTTGGACAGGTTCGTGGATAGGCAAGGTTAGATATGAGCCAAAATTGTAAACAACTGGGAATAGCTCAAGGAGTCATCTTGGTTGGCATGGATGAGTTGGGGCGAAGGGTCTGTCTCCATGCTGTGTAACTCCATGACTAACCATGTCAACATGTGATGTTAAATTTATTGTATTGCTTTTCGCCCACATCTCTTCTGGTATCAAATTTCCTTTGTCACTTCTTTGAATATTTTGAATTCTTTGAATATTACAGAATATTTTGCAATATTAATTGTAGTGTGTAGTTAGCTGTTCTTGTTTTAGAATGTTACTATTTATTGTAAATACTGTGTAGTGATGTATGTGATTATAGATTGAGCAACATTAAATCTATTGTACAAGTTCTAAAAGTGAATAATTTATTCACTTAAATCTGAGTCACTACTTCATAATAAGGAACAAGTGCAGAATCAGAATGCATGGTTATAAGTTGGTGAAATATGAATTCAGGATTGTTAAGAATTTAGTACTCTGAATAGACATTTTAATCAAAGAGTCAGTTGAATACTATAACTTTTGGACGGATCTACAAGTGGTTTGTGTTTGTCCAGTTTTTGAATATTTTATTACATTAAATAGTTTCCAAGTTACAGCTATTTTTGTTAGTTCTTCCAGTTAGTTGCATAGTTCAATGTTCAAAACAAATAAATTAGAATTGATGCAACAAGCAGCTGCTTCTATAGTTTGTGTTTCAGCCTTTTTAAATCCATCTAGTTTATCTTTCATTCATATTCATTATTCTGGCCAGTTGGTGCAGTTTGCAGGTCTGCTGGTTTAAACCATACCATCTATAGAAAATGTACAATTATTGAACAAAATTCAAGACTGCAAAGTTCATCATTCACCAACCATAGTTGAAAAGTAGGTTTTAGAAGATTATCTCAGCCAGCCAACATTCTTAAAAGGGCGCTGGATCAAAGTTGTGGATTGGAGTTGAGCTTTACAAGCATATGAAGGGCAAAGCACTTTTTACACATCAGGAAGAGGATCCGCATGGATTTGACAGAAAGGGAAGTATGTGCTTAGTCAGTGGAGATGTCCTGAGTTAACATGCACTATTTTCACTTTGTTAACATTTATTCTTGTGTCTGAATTAGCTATTTTACTTATATCATTAATTAACAATTTATATAAAAAATTTGCTGTTTAACTTCCTATCATATCTTTAACTTCCTCAATATAATTTGGTTATTTTTGTAGTTCTTATCATGCAAGTAATAAGCCACTAACTATGCAAGGTGACAAGTCAAAGTACACTTTAAAATATAATAGAAGAGTACTGATGATTTTAAAATCAGCTGCACTATGAATTGTTGAGCTTGGAGAAATTGTTATGGAAATAATATCAAGAATGTAAAATTTCACAATTAATTTGTGTTTTCTGTAGGCACAACTTGGGGAAGGGGTTGGTGATCTGCCAAAGCCACTTTGGTTTAAAGGAGGGTAAGTATAATGTCAATGTTTAGTCTGTTGCAGAAAGTATTTTATTGAATGCTGAAACCTGTTGTGAAACACACAATACATTTACATTAGTATTACAAATATTTATGCTGCTCTATACCTTCAATTTTTAGCTCATTTAATAATGATTTTACTAAACTGTTTAAATATACAAGTTATAGTACCTTGTGATACCAGCATAAAATGGGGCTTGTGGACTAGCCAGACTATATTGGAGCTACTAGATTTTAGAAATTATCATAGTTTCATTTTCACTTACTAATGGAAATTAAATGTCGATACATTGTCTACTGAACAGCCAATCTGCAATGACTCTTTAACATGACAGATTAAAAATTTGCCCAATTATATTACTGGTATGGAGAGTTCTGTTGCAGATAGTATTGTAAAAACCTTTGGAAAATTGCAAAGAAAATATAAACAATTTATTATCAAAATGAGAACTGTTTAATTTTCTTCCTGGAAAAATACATCAATGGAATGCTGAGCAGTTTTTAAATTGTAATCTGTTATCATGTAATAAAAGCTCGATTAGTCTAGTGGTTAACATGAATAGGAAAACTTAATTATCTGTAGCAGAAGGGTTATTTATACATATTACCCTGTTTCTTGTTTAGAAATAAGAATTAAAATTAACATTTTCTCCTCAGTTTTATCTATCAGTCACAATTAATGGGGACACTGTGGTTCTCACTGGTCAAATTTTGATAAAAAGGACTCAATGGAAAGTGACCTGTCAGAAAATACTTGCAGTGATTCTCATTTTCCTATTTTTCAAGCAGTTCATCAGGTGATTTAGTACAATTATCCAGTAACAAAATTGAATGCATAGGTAATGGCTACTCTGAACTTTAAATAAAGGACCCTATTACCTGATTTGGGTATTATCATTGTCTCTCTAGCACATGAGAATGTCTTTTTCAATAAGAGCATGTTTTGCTTATGTCAATCTTGTTGTGGATTGTTACGTTTTACTACTGAATGTGAAAATCAAAAGGCCTGGAAAAGTGTGAGTTTGGCCACTAAAGCAAAGGAAAATGAATCTAAAGTCTTTCAAATACAGTCTTAAGGCTACAGTTTGCCCTTGATACACAAGTGTAGTAGTATAAAAATCAGGCAGTGAAGTTGCTTTTCATTGTAGGCATTGTACAACAGCAGATGATGTAAATCTTGCAGTAACATTCTTACTGATATTGACATTAGAACATAAGAAATATGGGAGTTGGTTATTTTGCCTCTTGAGCCTGTTCAACAAGATCATAGCTGATCTTATACCTCCACACCAACATCCTGTCTTTCAGCCAGGATAAACATCAGCCAGAATAAACATCCTCCCTGTATCCATCTGCTGCAGCCTCTGAAAATTTTTGTATCTATCAGTGAAGTCACCTCTTGTTTTTCTAAACTAGAGAAATAGATGCCTAGCCTACTTGATCTTTACCTCTTATGATTGATCTGCCATTCTGGGAACCAATCCAGTGAATCTTCATTGCACTTCATGAAGTAGATTGGTTCATGGCAAGCATTTAGTTTTTCTGTAAGGAAACAAAAATTTCCAGATGTGTTCTTCCCAATGACTTGTATAATTGTAGTAAAACATTTACTCCTGTATTCAAATCCTCTGGCAATGGAGACCAGCATACAATTTGCCTCCCTAATTGTGTGCTGCTACTTCATGTTAAATTTGAGAGACTTGTGTTCAAGGGCGACCAGGTTTTCCAACCTCTTATCATTTTAAAACAAAAATACCCGGCAATTTTACTGGTGGATAACCTCACATTTTTCCACATTGCACTCCATTTGCCTTGTTGTTGCCCACTTGCTTACTTAGCTGCTCTATATCCTGTTGAAGCTTCTGTGTATCTATCAGTACTCACATTCCCATGGTTTAGTGTCATCAGTAGCCTTGGAAATGTTACATTTGATCCTCTTAGCCATTTGCATTGATACAGATATGAACTTCGGGGCCTAAGCAGTAATCCTTGTGATATCTCTCTAGTCACTCCCTTCCAGCTGAGAAGGACCATTTATCCTTACTCTTTCTATCTGTTAACCAATTCTCAATCCGTGTGTAAAAGAAAATCCAAAAACTACAGATGCCGGAAATTTAAAATAAAAACTGAAAATGCTGGAAACACTCAACTATCAGGCAGTATCTGTGGAAGGAAAAACAGTTAACCTGTCGGGTCTGGAGCCCTTCAACAGAACTAAGAAATGCAGGTTAGTTTTTGGTAGGAGAGAATATTGGGGAGGGATGTGTGGAACAAAGGGAATATCTCTGATGGGATGAGTCCAAATGCCTTAATGGGGACACTTATCAGTACATTGTTTGTCATGTAATGTTTTGTAAATGGTGAGGCCATGGGGCATGTCATTTGGATTCACCCCATCATAGAGATTCCCTTTGTTCTACATGTTCCCCACTTTCTCTCTAACTGAAAACAAACTAACTTATATTTCTATCTTTCTTAGTTTTGAGCCTTGGATTTGCAACATTAACTGTTTCTCCTTCCCCAGATGCTGCCTGAACTGCTGGATGTTTCCAGCATTTTCTGTTTTTATCTCAATCCACATGAGGTACATCAGCCCTAATTCCACATGCTAGTGTTCATCATCTTCCTGTTAGGGATCTTAGCAAAAACCTGAAAAGCCAAATACTCCACATCCAGTCTTTGATTCCACTAGATATATCCACAGAGAGTTCCAGTAGGTAAGTCAGTCATGATTTCCCTGGTATAAATCCATGTTGTCTTTTCTCAATCATATTGTTGTTATTTTCTATTACATGCATTATTATAGATTCAGGCTAAGAGGTTGGCACTTCCTTGTTTTCTCTCTTTCTCATTAAGTAGTGAGGTTACAATTTCTACCCTCCAATCAGCAGAAGTCATTCCAGAATCCATGGGATTTCAGAAGCTGATAACCAGACCACCCACTATCTCCATTATCAGTTCTTTTAAAACTCTGGGATGGATTTAACAATTTTCAATCTCAATAACTTCTTTAATAGTATTTCATTAGTAATTTTATTTTACTTTCTCATTTGCACTGGACCCTTGGTTCTCTAGTAATTCTGGGACGTTTTTTGTCTTCCACGAAAACAGATTTAATTTCTCTGTCATTTTCTTGTTCCCCTTTTATAAATTCTTCTGTCTTTGTTTGAAAACAGATCCACATTTACCTCCACTAGTCTTTTTGCTTTTGCATAGCTATACTAGCTCTTACTCTCTGTTCATTGCTTGTTTCTCCCATGTTCTACTTTTCCTTGTGTCATCAATTTCTTTGCCTTCCTTCAAAGGAACTTTTCTGAGTTCTAAAACACTCCTTACTGCTTGTTTGAACAACATTTATAACTCCTTTCCTTAGAAATAGTACTATCTTCAATTTCTCTTGTACTCTATTGTTGAACCATCTTTTCTGTTATAGCATTGTGCTTTAAGGGAATATCCATTTGTGGCAAACTGTTACTCCTTTAAATACTGGCCATTGCCTGTCCACAGTCATAACTTTTAGTGTAGTTTCTAAATCCTACCACAGCCAACCTGCGCCCCATGCCTTTATAGTTTACTTTGTTTAGATTGAAAACCATGGTTTCAGATTAAACTATACCATTTTTGAATTTAATGCAACTATATTAATAGTCATTCCATCTTAAGGGCCCCTTTACAACAAGATTATTAATTGACTCTCTGTTATTGCATGCTACTATTTATCCTAAAAGCTTCTTTACAAGAAAATTCTAAATCCTTTCTAGTTGCTTATGTTGCAATATGTTAGTGGTCTGGAAACCCATCTTGTTTACACTCCAGGAATTCAACCTGTGTGTTGTTGGTACTAATTTAATTTGCTCAGTATAGATATGTATAGATTAAAGTCCCCCATGATTACTGTATTACCCTTGTTGTAATTGGAGTAATCCTATTTATTCCATACCCTCTATCACCACTAATTGGGGGCTTATAAACAACTCCATCTAATGGTGTTTTTTGCCCCAGATGTGCCCAAACTGATCCTGATTTCCATCTGCAGAGCCAAGATTCTTTTGAAATATACTGGACGTCCCCGATTTAACCAGTTATCCCACCTCCTTGACCTTTTGCCTTGTCATTCATAAATGTCGATAACTCTTAATGACTTTGATTATGTTACTGTAATATTGATTGGATCATAATTTATCAATCTTATTGTGGATTCAGTGTGCATTTAGATAGAGTGCCTTTAACTTTAGGCTTTTAATATTTGGTTAAGGTAACAGCACTAAGAAGCCCTTGATGACTTGTACTTCCTGTTCCTAGTTTAGAGGACTCTTAACATATGCTTTCAAATGGAGGATATCAGATTTCAAAATCATTACCTTGAAAACACTGGTAAATTAGAAAATGTACTTATTTTAATGTACCTTGTACACTCTTTAAGGATAATGATTCAGGAAACAGTGGTCTGGTTTCTGAGGTTAGAGCAGTACAGTACACCAATTCACTCAATGTAACCACTTACACTTGAGTCTCAGCTCATGTACTATCATATCAGAATTTGCAAAAGTGAGGAGACGGACTGGACATTAAACCACATATTTTCTATATATTTACCTACTAAAAGTAAGAAAGTGGTTGACCAGCTGAGCAGCCATTAAAAGTTGGCAGCTGTAAAAGGCAGATTGCTTTGCCTTTGCTTAGTCTTCTGCATCCCAAAAGATTCTGTTTAAATACGTGGATGGTGTGAAGTCCTTACTTAATTCTGGTAATGAGAAAGATCAATAA
>JARFYF010000057.1:29709712-29721753 GCA_030265395.1 Rhina ancylostomus | reverse complement strand
TTGGGGAGGAAATATAGAAGTAACCAATGTTGTCTTTACAGAATATCAGAAAAAAGTATTCGAGAAACATTACTTCAACTTGTTGGTGGCAACCTTTTACAGGGAGCAATCTAAGCCACTTCCAAAGGCCACTCATGAGACGTGGGTTTATTTTGACCCTATATAATCAGACACTGACATTTTTAAACAGGTTTAAAGACACAAGTGCTATAATCCTTGCTGCTACCCTACTGGTTGCTCCACCTGAGCCTTGCGCTAAATATGGATCTGGGACTGGACTTCAGGCCAGAACATTGGGCCTAATGGGGACTTTGGGTATCTCCTTCCTGGCCCTGGGCAGCGAGGATGGTGATTGTGGTTGAGACCGACCCATCCTGAGGTCAGGTCTGTCCTGTGATTGTGCATCACAGCTTTAGCTCAATAAATGGAATTATACTAAATATTCCTTCGAGCTTCCCCTGGCCTGTAAGTTGTATTCAAAAGTTCACTTCCGCTCAAAAAGAATGTTTGGAATCTATGACAGAGTTTAACGATATTCAAACCTATTAACTGCAATTATCTTCATAAATAGTTAAACTAGTTTTTGTGCAATAAAGCTTGTGGTTAAAGTAAGGTTTATGGAGCAACAATCATCCCATAGCTGATTCGACCCATTGCCTAATAACTCTTTTACACTGTAGGTAACAGTTTGACATCGAGATTTGAACAAATTGATCCAGCAGCAATGAACTACATCAGTGATTCTGCACTGTGAGTGTAGTAAAGCTGAACTCAAGTTCACAAAATGGGAGAATACTCATTCAAACTGATGATTTCATAACCACTATCTTGCAGTTCCTGTATTGTTATGAAAAGTGAATTAGATTCAGTTCATAAGCAGAGGGGCCCACAGTTCAATAAAAATGACAAATGTTTGTAGCTGTACAAAAATACCCCCCAGTCTCTGGAAATATTATGTTCAAGTAGTTCCACTATAGTAATTATAATAAATGTGACATTTCAGCTTCAATTAATTGGTTAATTTCATAATCATAACAATCAATAGAGCAGTTATATAAACACAAAAGTCATATAGCCATATTACTGATGATTTAATAATTTAGGGTCTGTTAATCTCTGAATTTTTTTAATAACTATCATCTGCTAAGAGTTCATAACATTAAAACTTTCATGAAAATATTAACTTAAGTAAGTTAAAAGTGTATTCTTACATTGGTTATAAGATGTATAGCATTACAGCATAATGCAGGATCTGTAGGATATTAACAGAGCTAATTTAGAATACATGATTAAAATATTTTAAATGACTAACATATTTCTGAAATGTTTAGTACTGATACAAATTCAATTTCATTATTTTATAAATTCACAAGAACATGTTGATCTCTGTTTTACAGGTCCCATATATGCATTAATTAATTGACACAAAGAACTGTGAAGTGCAATCACAAATGCCACTTTTAACCTAATGCCCTGGAGATTACATCCTGCCTAATCATTAACTCTATTGAGTTCAGTTGAATGTATACCTGGTGTTTGGCAATTAAACGGTGCAGTACTTGCTGCAGTTATAATTGGGGCTGTAGTGTCCCAAGTCCTATCAGTGCAGTTCCACTTACTCTAGGACCTCACACAATATTACTGTAACAGCCTGTGCACTGCAGACAATGGCAGATTACATCCACTAATGTAATTTTATCCTAAGATAAAAATGGTACATATTCTTCAGGCACCTTGAGCAACCAAGTAGGGCACTGTTAAGGTCTTTCCTGAACATTTGATATGAAAAGGCTTTCTCTCAACTAAGCATTGACTTTGAATTGGAGAAAAGGAGAGAGGTGGAGTGCAGAGGACATCAGTCATAGAGAAAATATTAGAATGTGGTGTAGGGGATATAATGACAGGGTTTCTAGAAAATTGTAAAATAATTGAGCAGAGCTATTGTTGAATTGGAAAAGGTCTTGTTAAATTTGTTAATATTAGAGGTTGTACCTAGCAGGATTGTTAGGATTATCAGTGAATGTAGAATATGAAATTTTGAAAAACACTCAAAATTACGATTCGTGGCATGTAATTTATTAACAATGGATTGATTAGGGCTCAGGAAACAGAAATGTTATTTTCAGGTTAGCAGGATGCAGCTAGTTAGTTGCCTTAAGGATTAATGCTTGGGCCTTGGATATTTACAATCTTTTTATCAATGAGGAGAAAGTGAAATGTATTCAAGTTTACTGATATATAAAGCTAGATGGGTAAGTAAACTACAAGGAGAGTACAAAAAGATTGTAAGATTATATCAACAGGTGGAACAAGGTGGTATCTGATGAAGTATAATGGGATTGCTCATTTGGGTAGAAAGAAAAACGAAACAGAATTTTCCCACAACTACTTTCTAAACTGGAATAAAAATGCTGACCTTGTCTATATCCCATGAATGAATAAAGTTTTAGGTTGACTCCTGGGAGAGTGGAATTGACATTTGAGGAAAGATTGAGTAGATTAGTGGAGAGGTAACTTCATTGACATTCTTGAATGTTTTGGAAAAATGGATACTGGGAATATGTTTCCTGTGGCTTTGGAGTCTAGAACAAGGAGTCTCAGGTTCAATAAAGAGTTGGCCTTTTTGAAATTATGTGATCAAAAATTTCACTGAACAGGTTGTGAATCTTTGTAGAATTCTATAGGCCCAGAGTCTTTGGTTGCTCTGTTACTGAGTACAGTCAAGGCAGAGATTGATAGATTTTTCAATACAGATGGAATCAAACAGACTGGGGATATTGCACAGACTCTAAAGACTGAATTCTTCTGCTATTATGTTGACTGCTTGGTGACTGTTTTTATTAATGGATGCATTAATACTGCAGATTTGGTGTTGCCGTAAGACTGTTCCAATGTAACAGATACTTGATGGCCTCTAGGAGGTATAGGCCGATTTTCATATAAATGCCAGTGATTCCAAATGGATCACCTGGAATTTACCCACTTAAAAGGAAGCAATTTCAGGTCTGACAAACTTGTGCAGTCAATTTCAATGTTTGAATTTAATTGGCAGTTGTGGACTCTGTCTGTCAAGACATTCTGCTATTTAACTCCTCAATGGGGACTGTGGGTCTGTGGAGAAGAGAGTTTTTTTTAAAATTGTGTGTTATTTTATGTTTATTTGTTTGTTCTATGTTCTATTTGTGTTTTTAAATATTTAAAGCTAATTTTATTTTTTAATTCTGTTTTTTTTCAAAATTCTGTCCCTGGATTAATTGAATATGAGCATGAGATCCGTGTGAGTGATTGTGGACAGTGGCTCATGCCAGTAGGGTCTGGCCCATTATCTCTTAGGTCTGAGACCTCCAGAGCAGTATGAATCCTGATTTGCAAGATAATTCATTAACTCTCAGAGCTTATTTAAATACATTGAGTTTTTGGGCACTTCTCGTGTGTCTCTTGCTGTGTCCTGGATGTAATTCTAATCAGCTGATGTAAATAATACCATGAATGGGTAATGTAGATACTGAAATAAGCTCTAGGCATAAGATTGTTGCATTTCAATTTGTAGTCATAGCTCAGAAATACATATTCCATCTGAATTACTGGATAGGTCATTATATTGGCTTTCCAGTTTAGAGATTTAAAAAAAGTAAAAGAACTTACTGTGAATATAAACAAATCTTACAATTCTATTTTAATGAGATTGCCTTTGGGAAAAGGAACTGAAGAGGAGTTGACAGAGGGTGGTATTAGCATTCTGTGGGATGCAATTAAGTACAGTTAATTAACTGCTTCCACTGTGTAGGAGTGCCAGTGTACTTAAATGTTCCTTGAAGATTGTCAGATTGTTGATGGACATTTCCATTCAAGGGTTATGTGGAAACTGAAGAGCTGTAAGAAGTTATTCCCTTATCCTACATATAAACTTCCTCTCCTTAATACGGAGATAATACTTATGCTGCCTTGCTGTTTGGTCTTTGAGATTCCATAAGCTGTGTTAACAAAATCTTGGGATGGATTCGCAAGGATGATACCAGGGCTTGAGTTATAAGGAGAGACTCGATAGGCTGGGGATTTTTTACCCTGGAGCATAGAAGACTGAGGAGTGATGTTATAGAAATATATAAAATCATGACGGGCATAGACAAGTTGAATGGTCACAGTCTTTTTCCCCAGAGTATAAGAGTCTAAAACTAGAGGGCACATACGTAAGGTAAGAGGGAAGAGATTTAAAGGGGACATGAGGAGCAACTTTTTCACACTGAGGGTGAGGAGTACATGGAATGAGCTGCCAGAGGAAGTGCCAGAGGTGCGAAAATTGCAATGTTTACAAGACATTTGGGCAGGAACAAGGAAAGATTTAGAGACCTATGGGACTAACTCATGTAGGCACTTGGTTAGCTTGGACAAGTTGAACTGAAGGGCCTCTTTTTGTGCTGTATGATTCTATGGACCTGTGTGTGTGTGTGTGTGTGTGTGTGTATATGTATGTATATAAAATCAAATTCTCTGATTTCATCAGCGCGCCCACTTTTATGTCCATAGTCATCAATGTCTCTATCATGGCACACTTCCTTGCTGACAATTTGAGATATATATTTTACTCAAGCTGGAACTTGTAATATGTACTCCCTCAGCGAAGGAGTCTAGTTGCACTTGTTCAATTGTGATGTTTGAGGGAGGTGGTTATTCTTAGTGTGGATGAAGATAACAGTGCAAAAGTCTGTGAAGTTGTGTCACTTTTACTTGAGTTATGCTCCTCCAGCCTCTGCCCCAAGTATGCTTAAGGTATCTGGGACTCCTATCAGTACATCACGTTCATTACTGCTCCATGTCCGTTTATTAAATATTCTCAAGGTGCAGTAAGTAGTTAAATTATGCTGATGATGGAATGTCTAACACAGATATTCCAGTACTAGCCCTGTTCACGTTATCTGCTGTTCATCACGTATTGAGTAACTAACTGGATGAAAACCTAACTAACCTTTCTTACTGGATCCTCTGAAGTGCAAGTATCTGAGCTGGTGCGTTGGAGCCAGTGAGTGGCCTGCTTCTCTGAGGCTAGTCATTGTTGCCCTACTGGATATGCTCACTTTTCCACATCTAATGAGGTAATTGAACTACTTGTGCACTTAATCCAAGAGCACTATGCTAGTCACTTCTGTGGCACCTCTAGCTCTACCACCTTAATGTTGCCAGTGAGCCTGTCTTCCATTGGTAAGCAACCTGATGTCTCTGTTGGCCTTTGCAGCACCTCACCCATCTGCTGTTATGACAAAGGGTAAGAAGTGACTAAAAAAAGTTGCTGCAGAAACTGGCAGCTTGCACATGTCCTCCCACCTCCCTGTTCCCACTCTCTACACAATCTCTCCAGCTCCCAGTGAGTTGAGGTTTAAATTCAGCCCAGTTTTTCTAGTTGTGATTAACTAGGTAACACAGCTGCTTCACCTTGTCACTGGATCACTTCCGTGTGGAACTTATTTTACTTTGGAGCAATACTTGTTTCTCAAAAATATTGAGCATTTAGCGTAGCTATAGAAGTTATCCAGATAAATGCAGTGTGTCCAGTCAGCTGCTTCTTTTGCAAACAACCCATGTATTGGCCTCAAAATTCAGATGGTTAGCATTCTTTCCAACCTTATGCTTCTATTTTTTTTCTCTTTGGAGTAGAAAGCGATTGTGACCATTTCTGGGTAAAATTGCATTAGTCCTTAAATCCATACCAATGTTGGCTGTTGTAATTCACCTTTGCAAATCTGTTTGTTTAAGCATCAGTTGAGCAAGGGATGACACCAGTTAACACAGAGCTCCTTTTCAAGCACTGAGGAAAATTACACCATTGTTGGGCATTCTCACAACAACAAGGTCTTCCCAAAACAGGATTAGGACTACGGTGGATAGCACTAACCACACCCCTACCCAATAATCTCCTTCCAAATTTCTCAGTTTCCCTCTGCTATCTGTAGTACAATCATGGCAAAGTACTAGAAATTCGAGGCCATGGTTCGTTATGAAAAGTTGGTATCTTTACACACAAACTTTTGAACAGGAAATTTGCTATCAGCTACTGACCTATGAAATGATTACATTTACTCTAGTGCATTCCCTGTTTAAAAACCTGCTAAGAAACTGTATCTATGTTTGGTGGTAGGGCTATCAATTAGAGTCATAGAACCATAGACTCGTACAGCATGTGGAAACAGGCCATTTAGCCCAACTCATCCAGGCTGACTAATGGGCACCCTTCTGTATTAACCACATCTCCCAGGACTTTGTCCAAAGACTTCTATGCCTAAGCGATTCAAGTGCTCATCTCGACACTTCTTCAGTGCTGTCAGTGACCCAGCAATTATATTCATAAATCCAACATGGAAGGGAGCAATCCCACCTATAGAATTACTGTTTAAAAAAAACTTTGACAGCCAGCTGAGGTGCACTACTTGGCTGTGAAGACATATGCTTAGAAAATAGTTTACACTTTTATTGATACAGTAAACATGTGGTTTGCAATGTCAGCACCTAATCCGGTGACCTATTTATATAAATAAAGAACAGGGAATTAGTGTAAAAGTAGGTTTAAGGAAAAAAATCTCTAGAGTAGTTTTCTTCCTGATCTATATACAACAGCTTAAACTGCATGGTTCTCAATGGTAGTTGCTGTGTTTTTGCTGCTCTGACTGCTGGGGAGCAAGTTGTCTCTTTAAAAAGTTTCCAGGGCAACTAAAGCGCAGTGACTTAAAGAAGAAAATAATGAGGAAAATGAGGGAAAATAGGAAAGTGGGAGAGGGGTGGATATCTGTACAATAATAATTAACTGCAGTCAATCTGAAAATTAAAGAAGATTCTGCCAACTGACATCCTTGATTTCTTTGTGGAAATAACAATGAGGAAACAGAATTTTCTAAAAAGATAATCAGGATGAAGATCTCAATTTATGTGACGGTAACAGAAACTAAGAATTTTCTATTCCAGAGGAGGTTGAGAGGTTCTCTAAACTATGATGGATTTGGTAGAGAAAAAAGAGGAAAACTACTACTGATGGTTGGGTTGATAAATAGAGGTCAAGTAACATTTAAATCAAATAGCGAAAGGACTAGAAAGGAGATGAAAAGAATTTTACATCCAGAGTTATGATCTGAAATGCAGTTCCTGAATAAGTGAGGAAAATAAATTTAATAGTAACATTAAAAAGGCCAGTATATTTGATGACGATATCATTGAAGCATTTCCTGTACATTTAAAGATGATGTTGTTATCTTGTCCTTGCAGCCTAGAACTTTGTCACTAGTCAGAAAAGAAAGTAAGGCAGGAAATAAATGTGCAAGTTCAAGTTTCAATTAGGCCACACTGAGAGTATGTCTGTAGTTCTGGTCGCCCCATTACAGTTAAAATCAAAACCATCATTTCTTAGATATTACTTGTCCTTTATCTTTTCAGAAGTAGATCAACCTTTTGTGAAATTCAAGAACTACGTGGAGTTTCTTTATTCCTAGAAGTTTTACCTTAATTTTATAAGTTGTATTTGAAAAGACTTGTTTTTGGTTCTGGCTTAAGATGTATCAAAATAAAAATTGAACTTCACAATTTTCACTTGGAATTCTAAGGGTGATAATTAGAACCAATTTTTGATACTTACAGTGGTCTGTGCCCAAGGTTTGCAAGCCAAGGATAAAACTGGTTCCAGTGATCCTTATGTTACGGTTCAAGTTGGGAAGACTAAAAAACGTACCAAGACTATCTATGGGAACCTTAATCCAATCTGGGAGGAGAACTTTAATTTGTAAGTAACTCTGAATTTCAAATATGCATTTTACTTTCAAGCTTGTTGTAGTCAATCCAACTCTGTTATCCAAATCAGTTTTCCCTAGAGCCTTTTATCAGTATGTAGAAATTTGCAGTGTATGAAAAGACAAGATTTTGCAAAGTGTCATTATTACCAACTTAACAAATCTCCAATCACCCTTTCAGATCCATTCATTCTATATGCTATGCTGCCCTGATGAAAATTAACTGTTGCTGTGATGTATTATTCTTTGATTTCTTGTTCGTATTTAATGTGCTTAATCACATCTATCCAATCTTTCCTTTTTTATTGCATCCCTGTGGTATTTCCATAGCATGATTTCAACCCTACCTGTCCTAGCACTCTGTAACTCTAAAGCATGTATTCTTGTACATTAGTTATTGTTCATTTACAATCATTCCTCTTAAATGTACTTCCCAATCTACCAGTACTAACTTATGCCTCAAACCTTCTTTGTTTGGTTTGATTAGATTTAAGATCCCGGTTTTAGATTGAACCAAGTCTTTTTCAATCCTTATATAATATTCCACCATTTGTGATGATGTTTGCCTGAAGGCCTTCAACTACCAGAATATTAACTTAACCCCTTCTGGATCTAGCACAATACCAGATTAAAGTAGCTTGTTCCCTCACTGGTCCCTCAACAAAATGATCTAGAAAACTATTTTTTATACACCATGAATTTGGCCTCCCTACTATTACAGCTAATTTTATTTGACAATATATACGTGGATCCTCTATGATTATGGCATTACCCTTGTTACATTTGCCTTTAATTCTTGATTCATAGGACATACTGTATATATAAAACCACCACTGTTTAGGGCCCAATGCTATATCCCACTATTGTTTGCTGTCCACTCGCTGTTTCTTAGCTCCACCCAAAATGCTGCTGCTTAATTTTCTGAGCTAAGATAATTTCTTTTCAGTTCCTTTATCCCATCCTTTATAATAGGCCATTTATTTACTGTTTGTGGGAACACGGTGCTCATTTTGCTACCTTGCAAGGATAATACTGCTTCAGAACTGGATGACTGCTGTGAAACAAAAACAAATGATATAAAACTGATGAATTCAAATTGCTTTATTCCTGAGAGAGTAGAGAATGCTTATTTTCTTCAAGGATCTGGCCAATTTTGAGTGTATTAAAATATGGTATCATCTGTTAGAAAACATTAAAAATGGAACAGAATTTTGTTGACTCAGAAAATAATATGTTCTATTTCAGTGAATGTCATAATTCATCTGACCGAATAAAAGTACGAGTATGGGATGAAGATGATGACATCAAATCACGGGTAAAACAAAGGTTTAAAAGAGAATCTGATGACTTTCTGGGTCAGACCATCATTGAAGTTCGAACACTAAGTGGTGAAATGGATGTCTGGTATAACTTGGGTAAGTTCCAATATTTATCTTTGCCGCCTTGAATATTGTTTTGCCTCTAGATGTAGATATAGTAACGCTACAATAATGACTATGTAGTCACATCTCCAATACTATTATGCACATTTTTGGATATGTATAGCAATTATATAACCTAAGATTCTCAAAAATAATGTATTCAGCTATGTTTAGAGCCTGTTTTGTTTAGCTTTGAGATTTTATTTTAAATGTATGCTATCAGTTTTTTATTCCTATTATAAGCAGAAATACGGAGGGTGATAAATGGCAAAGACAGCCACAGTTACGTGGGCTTTTCCCGTATTTTAGAGAAGGTTATATGCTATTTACTCCCTTACCATCCCTGCACTCCTATCACTAAATACCCATCCAGCTTCTGTCAGTGATTATATACCCATCGTCCACTGCCTTCTGTTGATCACCCACTTCGTGAAATGTAAACGACGCACAAAGGACAATGCAGCATGGAAACTGGCCCGCTGGCCTGCCCTGTCTGTGCTAACTATCACATGCCCAATTATGCTAATCCCATTTTTATTCTCCCCACATTCCCATTGAACTCCTCCCAAATTCTGCCACACACTCAGCGTAATTTACAGTGACCAATGAATCTATCAATTTGGGGTAGGAAACTGAAGCACCCAGAGGAGACCCACATGGTCAGAGGAAGAATATGCAAACTCCGCATGGCACTGGAGATCAAGATTGGGTTGCTGGAGCTGTAACACAGCAGCTCTGTTGGCTGTGCCACTGTGCTACTAAACTGTTTTAGGTTTCTTTAATTTATTGCTACAGTAATCAAGTTACATTCTCAGAAATATGTATGTTGCACATTTTCCAAGCTAATACAAAGTAGAATTGTGAATCTATTACTTGAACTTTGAACACCTTGTGACCTAACAATTCTAGTGCATCCAAATAGACGAGCTATAGGGCATTGTAAGAGACTGTCAACTGCCGGTTGATTTATGGGCCCTCTATTGCAAACTTTAGTTATGAGGCTTCGGCATACTGGGCTCCCTCACTGAGGAGCCTTATAGGCTGGATCAGGATATGTGCTACATTTGAGATTGGAGGAAGGGGTGTGGCTTGGGCATGGTAAGAAGGATTGGCCCATGCTGTTGGCAGAGGAAGATGAAATTACCCTCGGAGAAGGAAGAATCATGGCCTGTGCCATGGGTTGGGGATAGTGAATAAATAGGTGTTTGTATGTGAGTTTAACCAAGGAGGAGGGAAGCCAAGGACTAGTCAGTGATTGGCCAAATATTGGATAGGTGGGCCAGCACATTCTCAGTATCGCAAAAAGATGCATTTCACTGTGTGTTTCAATGTACATGTGACTAATAAATAAATATCTTAAAGGTAATCAAGTGTTGGAGAGCAGGAATAGTGCTAATAATCAGCCCAAGATTATGCAGTAATCTAGAATCGAGGTAAGGATCAGTTCAGCACTGGGGAAAGTGACCCAGGTTCAGACCAGTGATTGACTGAAGATTAGGCAGTGGGGCCTAGGATTGGGTAGCTCTGCATGCTCAGGCCAAGGGTACTGGTTGAGGATTTGGGAGGGTGTAGAGGGTGAAGATGGTAAGGGTGGGGGTGATGTGTAGAAAGAGATGGTTGTTGAGGAATTGGTCTAGTGTGGGAGATGCCAGAAGGGTGAAACCTAAATAAAGGTCTAGCCGGGGCTCCAGTCTGGCACTGTGCTGGGAGACCTCATTGTCCTGTGAATAACTAGTAATTGTTGCTCCCAGAACAACTTAGTATAAGTTGCTCTGCAATGCTCCTCAGGGACACATGAGCTGACTTAATTCCCTTTCATGGAAATCACTTCCAGAAGTATCTTGTTGAATTTCCAAATACATAATTTTTTTTTCAGCCATGCAACACCAAGTATTATGTGGAAGAATTAATCATTTTATCGTAAAATGTTTATCATACTTAAGCAAGTGAAGCAGCAGATTGATGGAGTTGTATTCTGAGGCCATTAAAATTACTTAATTTGAACAGAATTTCAACAGTAATGATCCCCCAAATGACTTCATTCAAAACTACATGAATAGGATCCGCAGTATAGAGGAGAGTTCTGTTGTGGCTTTAAAAGGACTTGTGCCAGAATAGCTGGCATAATATGCAAAATCATGCAGGCACCTACAGCCCATTCCGCCACACATTGGCATATGGCAAATTCTGTGAACTGGCATTTATTTAGTCTTTTATACTGGTCAAAATCTCATTAGAGTAGGAAATAAATGAGTTTATGTGGTAGGTATGCACCATTGAGCCTGTTCTGTCATTCAAGCAAGTTATGGTTGATGTATAAGTCAACTCTAATCACTGAACGTCACTGTCCCTACCTATACAAAAATCTATTGGTCTTGTCCTTAAACATTTCAATTAACTCTGCATCCTCAATCCATTGGCACAGAATTCTTGATTTTCACTACCACTTTGTGATAAAGCCCTGCTTCCTGATTCCACTCCTAAGTAGTAGAGCTCTAAGTTTAAGATTTATGCTCTCTTGTTCTCAATTCTTCTCCTTACTTTAAGCAGTTAATTTTGGCAATTCAGCCTTTCAACTCAAAGAAATGTAAGCCTCATAATTAAGCTGCTTGGCCCACTGAGTTCCTCCAGCAGCTTGTTTTAAGCCTCATAACTTAACTCTCTAATGTCTTGAAAAATTCCAGTCAGTTTTCTGTGGATCTTATCAGTATCAGTCAGCTCAAGTGTCATGCCTAAAATTGTTCTCCTAGATGGGATTTGATTAAGACTATGCAACAGATCTTAAAAATTAGCTTTTCATATTTTTGAGTTGAGATCTCTGCACAGACACACAACTATGTTGAAATTCCAT
>JARFYF010000057.1:29644438-29658389 GCA_030265395.1 Rhina ancylostomus | reverse complement strand
ATCCTCTGTCTGCTCGTCTTCCTCCAGGCTTTGCTGCAGATTTCCAGTAATGTCCTTAACCCTGGCAGCTAGGAGATAATGTACCATCCTGGAATTACACCTGCAACCACAGAAGTGCCTGTCTGCTCCTCTGAATATACGATCCTCACATATTGCTCCCTTCACCTTTCCCTTGCACTCTGACCCACCCAGGATGCTATGAACTTGGTTCTGGCTGCTTTCCTCCATCAGCATTAAGAAAACAGCCAATGAACAAGATGCCCTCTGAGTTCTTCTGAACTGCCTGACAGTCATTCTTGCATTCTCTGCCTGCATTTAATGTAGGATTTCCTGGGATTATCTGATTATCCTACACAAGTGCTCACATCTCTGTAATTGGGACTTTGGAATCCATAATTCTAGCTAAAATAAATATGTACTTCAGAATTCATCTATTAATCAAAAAGAACCTATTCAAAATTATTTAAAGTTTATCCCATTTAGAAAAGATGTAGTCGAGACTTTAGGTGACACCTACAGAGGCATGTTAAACAGTTGCTGTGAGGTGGACTAATAAGCATTTGGTCCACGGCACTGTGCACTACTGAATCAGCCTTGCATGAGGCAAGGTTTTCCCTGTATACCCATCACCCAAAGAAGTGCTGGGTAAGCAATTAATTTAAAAAGAATTTGCCAGAGACAGCTTTCTGGCAGTAACTTAGAACCCACTCATGTAGTCCCTTTTAACACAAGAAAATGGCATTCACAGGTACTGTGAGCCATGACGGCCATTGAAAATCCTGGAAGTGCTTCCAGATGTGCATTGCTCATTCTGTGCCTGTGCAGGATGCTTCATACACTAATTAGTCATCAGTACAGATAACTTGGAATGAAGATGTGGTCTGTGAGTCATGTAGTTGGCCATGATTTTCAATAAAGTTTTATTCCTGGAAATTGGATTGCTTGGGTATGGCAAAAACATGACACTACACAATCCAGTTCTAGATGAGTAGTTTTTGAAGTTATGACTGATTGGATGAGGGAAATGCCAAGATGTCAGCCACAGCTCAGTGAGGATCAAAGATGACCAAATTTTCTGAATAAGGATGATTCTTGAAATATAGAATGGATTGATATATGGAGTGGTTAAGGCATTGACCATTGCACCTTTTGTGAAATAAATATTTTAAGAAGAGAAAGCTATAGAGTTATAAATGCAAATATGGTACTTTTATTTGATGAGAGCAAGGTAAGTGGCATTACCTTTGGATTGGTGTAGCAGCAGGCAGAGATACTGTGGTGTTGCATGTGCTATATGCTGACATAGTTTCAAGACCAAATAGGCTGAGATTTGTCTCAAATCAGACATGTATAACAAATGATTGTTCCATAGGTAGTTTGCAGTGCTCTAAAGTGGTTTTGAGACTTGCAGAAAGAAACAGGATGTTAGGAATTCCACCTAATTTCTAATTGAGATAATCTGACTTTTGTTATTTGTTTATCAGCACCACTGACAAGGCCAGCATTTATTGCCCATCCCTCTTTGCCAAGGAGGAGGTAGTGGTGAGCCACTGCCTTCTGGTGAAGGTAGTCCCACTGTTCTGTTGGATACAGAGTTCAAGGACTTAGACCTAGTGATGATGAATGAGGATTGTACGTGCTCTGAAAGGGAACCTGCAGAAGGAGGTCTTCCCATGCACCTGCTACCCATTGATGTTATTGAAATTCATTTTTTAAAATTTTATTACTTGGATCTCACAGTCAATATCTTCCCTATGTTGGAGTGTTGAACTTGGGCACCATATGAATTTGGTATCTTCAAGGTTAAAGTCAAATTTCTTTCCCTGTCACTTGAGAAAATGGCAGGAAAAAAGTCTTCTATTTGCATTAGTTATTGCCATAGAGACGACAATTGAGTAAAAAGAACTAAAGTTTTTTATATATATTTGGTACTGTCAGTTAACAAAAAAATTGTGACAGTTGTAGCATATGTTGAATAAAATTTCAAAATATCCCAGAATTTTACCTTGGGATTCATTATGTTAACCCAGAAATTATTTGGTAAACCTAGCCAAGACTAGATTCAGATAACTACTAAGGCACTAAAGGAGGCCATTCAACCCATTGTATCGATGTCAGACCTTTACAGTGTAGTTCAGTCATTCCCCAGTCCTCTGCTGTTTACCCTGAGCCTTGCAAATAATTTTCCCTTAAGTTCCTATTCAACTACCTTTAGAAAGTTGTGGTTTACTCTTTTACCATCACCTTCACAGGTAGCCTTTTTCTAGGATATAGTCAAATGCTGTGTTTAATTTTTTTTAAATCATTGTATCTCCCCTTTGTCAATCACTTTTATCTGTCTGCACTGGTATTTGAACTATCTACTAATGGAAACAGATTCTCTCTATTTACATTACCCAAACCCATCATGATCTTGCATATATCCCTGTGAAATCTTAGTACAGTAGCATGATATTCCTTGATTGCCAGTAACTGTGGTGTTAACCCTTTCATATATTCTTCCAAGACTAAGTAAATCTTGGACATTAAATATCCAATATGTATCTAACATATAATCATCCCGAACACGGAGAACATTTAATATAGATTTATTCCAAAAAATACAAATGCCTCACACAGTTATGCAGTGAAAATAGATATTCTTATGTGAATACCTATAAACAAATTTAAATATCTCCCACAGGACATTTATTTTGTTTACCAAGGTTTAGTCAGATTACCCGTTACCATTACATTCACAACATGATAAAATTGCCTTGTCAGCTGACAGGACATATAACAAGTACAATTATATGCTGATTAGCATTTTAAAGCACAAAACCTCTTCTCAGTTCTCAATTATTTAAGTCAGTGAGCTAAAAATATATATTTGTGATGCAGATGAAGATTAACTACATTAGAAGAGGATAAATTGGTCTAGATTGGCATGGAAGACTAATTTTCATCAACAGTGTCATTACATTTATGTCAGCAGGCAGACAGATTAACCACTCTGAATTGAAATTTCCACCTAATTATTCTTGTGTGTTAAATGAGGATAATTCAGCAATTTGACATAATATTCTTGACAGGCTTACTCATTCAAGTCCTGTTTACCCACCATCCTTGTGTTCCCTAACCTGCATTCACTCCTGGTTAAGGACAGCCTTAATTTTAAAATTTCCATTAGTTTTTTCAAACTCCTTCTCCAGACTCCTCCCTGAGATGTTCATGTTGCTCCAGTTCTAGCCTCCAGGACATGTCCAGTTTTAATTATTCCATTATTGACCACTGTGGCTTCAAGCTCTCAAAGTGGCTCCTCTGGAATTTCTTGGCTAAACCCTTTCATCTTTGCACTTCCCTTCTTTCAGATGCAACTTTGGCCAAGCTTTTGCTCATTTACTCTAATGGGTCAGATTGGGCTAGACCAGGCCTGCAGACCTGACTCACCGCCTGTGTGCCCAGGTGCCTATACTTTTACTGATTGTGAGCCCTTACAGCCAAGAATGTCTAGTGAGACAGTGGGCTCGATGCATTGATTATACCTCAGGCAGTGTGTCCAGAGTCTATGCAGCTCACCAGCTATCAAAGGCTTTTAATTATATTTAAGTATCACTCATGGAGTCATGTTAATTATTTAGATTATTGATAGTTTTTAAAGGAATTATAATAATTAGAATGTAATTAAAACATCAATAAATAATTTAAAACATTGAAATCAAAATGAATAAGTTAAGCACTTATCTGCACTCCTTTGCACAGGAACAAAAAGCTAAGTCCAGCAGCACAGTCGACAGTCTGATGTGCTGGCCTATGACATTCAGCACATTCCAGACTTCTGCATTTCCCACACATATGTGCAGAAATACAAGATGTCCTGAGGTCTAAATGGCTGATAATCAGCAGTTTCTTTCAGAAGCATTGTCTATCAGTCAGTGTGATTCTACACATTAACTCTTGTGTGTGGTTCTGTGTCAAATTCTATTTAATAATGCTTTTGTGAAGTACCTTGGGATATCTTCTAAGGTTAAAGATGCAATATAAATACAGGCTATTGTTGTTCTGTTGATTTATCTGGTATTGGAATTGCTACACCATGTTTTTCCACTGCAAACCTCTCTGTACATATATATTCTCCCTGTATTGTACTATTTTATTGAAGGTAATCTGAATGTTAGCTTATGCCTGAATTTCCAGCTTAGTTTTATGCATGTCAATCTTGAGCATTTTTTTTTCATAGCACCTCAACTCTGGTTTGAATGTAATCATTCCATATATCTTTATTAGGTATTTAAAATGGATTACACTGTGCTTGTAAAGTTTCATTTAAAAGATTCTCTCCCTAAATATAAGTGGTCATCATTGTGATTTTCTGGAAAAAATAGATGAGCAATATGTGAAAAATAATAAATATTCTCTTTTCAGGGAAGGGTGAAGCTTGTCTGTCACAGCGATGTAAGAAAATAATTCAGTGTTGAATGTGTCTGTGACTGTATTTTGAAAATGTTTTGTGAAGTGGAAGATTGTTACAGCTTTTTTTAATACGATTATTTCAGCTGAGTTTTGGCGTTCATTTTTTTGTCATTTTCTTTTTCGAAGGGCACACAACTTATCTTCAATGCCGCAAAAGAGCTCGGGCAACTTTCAAAATTAAAGGTAGGAGTTCAGTGCATCTTAATCTATACGGTTACCTATGTAACAGGCAAACATCCATTTGGTGAACTAAATTCTAATATTTCTGTTGCTCTGTGAATATCATTCCAACCAGTAGCCTGAAATTACATTTAGTACAAGTATAATTTATCTCACTATTTTGTTGTAAGCATAAATTTACACAAATGTAATTGTTTTCTTGACTGAAAACTAAATATAAGAATGAAGTGATACGGTGTTGCAAGCTTCTTTGCAAGTGATGTCCTTTCTAAGCTTATTCTATTAATTCTATTTAATTGTATATTCTGTTAACTTGCTTTTAATAGATAAGTTATAATAATCTCCTACACTCGTACAGAAATTTTTGGGGTGGTAATTAAAAAAGAAATTAGCATAAGGAGAGAATATGAATTATCACCCGCAGACATTAAGTAAAATCCAAAAGCATAAAATATAATAATAAGTATATTAAGAGTGAGAGTGTAACTAGAGAAAGAATAAGGCCCATTCGGGACCAAAGTGTGTGTATCCAGAGGATGTAAGTGAAATCTTAAATGAATACTTGTCATTATATTCACTAAGGAGAAGGACATTGTAGTTGGAGAATTCAGGGAGGGGGTATGGTGAAATTTAAGAACATGTTATAAAAGGGAGGAGGTATTAAATGTCTTAAGATAAGTTTTCTTTATTAGCGACATGTACATCAAAACACATTGAAATGCATCTTTTGCGTAGAGTGTTCTGGGGGAAACCCGCACGTGTCACCATGCTTCCGGCGCCAACATAGCATGCCCACAACTTCCTAGCTTCCTTCCTTTGGCATTTCTTTCTACACTGACTCCCAGTGCTCCCAAGCCACTACATTGGGAATGACATCCACCCATTTCACAAGGCAGAGTTGATGACTTAATAATATGAGTACTCACTTTTGGCAAAAATAATTTTGACAGGTAGAAGAAAAGGGTGAATGGGGTAATGCTTGTGACATTTTCTTTGCTGAATATGTCTTTCACCAATGACTGCAGAATTTCCAGTGGCTTGCAGTGCCTTAGGAGAGGCTGTAATAATTTATTTAATTCAGCATCCTTGTCTAACTGGCTCTGCAGTGGTTTAAAGGTGGATAAATCCCCAGAGCCTGATGAAATGCTGCTATAGGAGGCAAGAGAGGAGGCTCCAGGGACACTGACAGGCGATGTAGCTCTTCACTAGCCATAGGTGAGGTCCCAGATGACTGCTGTACAGCAAATGTGGTACCTTCATTCAAGAGGGCAGCAGGGATAAGCTGGGTTGTTTTAAGTGTGTGAATCTAACATCAGAGGTAGGGAAGTTATTGGGGGAATTAATCTGAGGGACAGGATTAATCTACACTTGGAAAGGCAGGGATTAATCACAGATAAACAGCATGGGATTGTTTGGGGGAGATCCTGTCTGATTAATGTGATTGAGTTTTTTTTAATTAACAAAATATGAGATGAGGACAGTTGGTTGATGTGGATTTTGGTAAGACCTTTGGCAGGAGACTGGTTGAAAGGGTAGAACCCATGGGTTGCACAGCAAGATAGTGAATTGACTCAAATTGATGGCAGAGAGTGACAGTGGAGTGTTGTCTTTGTGACTGGATGCCTGTGACCATTGGGAGTGAGGCTGGGACCCTTGCTGTTCATTATATTGCATTAACAACTTGGATACAAAATTAGGACATATGATTAGTAAGTTTGCAGATGACATGAAAAGTGCATGAGTACTTGGGTCAGCAAGGCATAGAAGGCTGCAGGCTAGTAATTGGGTTTAGTATAGATAGGCTCATGATGGTCAGAGTGGGCTGAAGGGCCTGCTTCTATGCTCTATGGAGCTTGACACCACCAGCACCCTTGCGCCAGTGCTAATAAAATTTTATTCTACTTGAGCCATATTCATCCCACACTGTCTGCGTCCCAGAAAACACTAAAATTTGCTTTTGTAAAGTAATGCAGCAAATGGATCATTTGCTGCTGAAATTCAGTCATACTCTTGTCAACTTCAGAAATCACATTACAGTGCTCTTTTGCTGGTTTCCTTGCCCAGGTAAAGTTTGTTTTAAACCCAGGACTCCTGATCCCCAACATGTCCAAATGCAAAATTCCCATTCTTGTAGATAAATCTCTTCATGGACTTGCCCCTCCCGAACTCTCTGACCTATTCTAATGTTACCATAGTAATATCTCATGATATTAAAAGTGCAACTAAATTACATACTTAACAATACCTTTGATATGTAGAAAATAACGACCCAATACTTAGAAAAAGATCTGTAGACTTTTCTGGTAAAATAACAAAATGGTTAAAATTAGTGTGAGAGTTTGTGTCAGTGATATGATTTTAAGTTACATTGAAAAGCTGTTGTACCTGCTTTAATTATTTTATGCTGAATTATTATGTCTGATTGTATTTTTCAGGATCATATGGTCAGAGAAGAAGCCAAAAGTCTTTCCCCCAAGCAGTGTGCTGTAGTGGAACTCGCACTTGATACTATTAAGGTAACCTATACTTGTATTTCAGTAAACGTTTTGTGCTTGTAATTTGTGTGTGTAGGCATATTTATAAACAAGTCTTTATAAGCAGCACAATTCAAGACAGAAACTCCACACAGAAAAGTAAAATTAACAAGATTAAATGCATAAAGGAAGTTCAGGAATGTGAAATATTTGGTGAAATTCCTACATAAAAAGTAGCAGTGCAACATATCCCTAGGATGGAATGGTAACTGCATGTAATTAAATTGCAACTTTAATAACATATTTCAGGCCCATTTTATTTATTCAGTCTTCAGTGGTACAATGTTTGTTAGTTTCAACATTAGGCAATCTTTACCATCTTGAAATTGATCAACTGCAGACTTAAATTTCTGTAACTTCCTGCTAATTTTCCCTTCAGTTATCTTTGCTGATTTAATTTCTTTTCAGCACAACAACATAAGTATTACATTTGTTTGTGTTTTAATTATTTTTTGTTTATTTTGAAGATTTTGTGGTGAAATGGAAGATACAAACAATATAGACCATCAAACATTATTTTTTCTCTTAGCCTCAAGTTCGGAGAGATTTTGTTTGATGCATTCTGAGTTTGGGCAATGAGTGTTCTAGGAAGTGGGAGACAGGTTTCATTGACAGGATGAGCTCCAAAGGATATTTGGAGAGAAACTAAAGAAGTGGACTTTCACAGGTAGAAAGGGAGGACACAGATGAAATTTTGCCTCATGGGCTCGAACAGGGAGGGAAGAGACAGCTGAACTAATTATCCCAAACATAATGATCAAGAAATCCATAATCTTTTTGACAAATATTCTTGGATGCGAAGCTGGAGAAGCAGAAGAAAGGGATCTAAGAGGATGCTTTGTAGTACAGAAAGGATGCTGGTGTTATCGTTGCATTCCAAGGTGGTCCTGATACAGAATGTATTAGTGCCTTATGTAGTCCAACTGGATGCAGCAATGAATGATTACACCAAGTCTTCAAAGCATATACCTTAATAGCAGGACACTTAGAAAACCATAAGATTGGTTTTGTGAAAGGGAAATCATGTTTGTCAAATTCGTAAGAATTCTTTGAGGATGTAACAAACAGGGTAGATAAAGGGGAAATGGTAGATCTATTGTATTTGGACTTTGATAAGGTGACACCCATAAGGTTACTGTACAAGGTAAGAATACATGGTTGAAAGTAACAACATGCATAGGAAAATAGCTAGCTGAAGGTAACTGGAGAGTCAGGAAAAATGACTTATTTTTGGATTGGCAGTCAGTAACTAGGGGGATGCTACAGGTTTCAGTGCAGGGTCCTCAGCTATTTATACACTAAGTTAGTAACTTGGATGAAGAGCCTGAATGTATTAGAACCAGATTTGCTGATGATTCAAAAATGGGTGCAGAAGCAAGCTGTGATAGGTTAAGTGAATGGACATGAAGTTGATAGGTGGAGTATAATGTGGAAAATGTGAGTCATCCACTTTGGAAGGAAGAATGGGAAAAAAACCAAATTATTATTTAAATAGAATGCAATGACAAAATATTGGAGTACAAAGGCAGCTGAGGCCTCAGTACATGAAATGCAAAAGGTTAAAAGGATACTACAAGTAATATGAAATATTGGCCCTTATGGAGTATAAAAGTAGGGAAGTTTAGATGCAATTTTATAGGGTGCAGGTGAGACTGCACCTGGAGTGGTACATACAGTTTTGGTTTCCCAATTTAAAGAAGGATGTGCTTGCATTAGAGGCATTACAGAGAAGGTTTACTAGGATGATTCTTGGAATGAAAGTGTTGACTTAGGGAAGAGAATTGAGGATGAGTGTATTATCTTTGGAGTATGGAAGAATGCAGGAGGTTGCAGATCTCCCCCAGCAGTGTGTAGTTCACCTGCAAACAATCCATTGGGACAAAAAGTCAGTTAAAGACCCAGCCACCAGTGACAGTCCTTCATTCTGCAAAGAGTTGATCCACTAATACTTTCATCATAGTGTAAATAAGGATGGGGGAGTGGGGGGAAGAGAATGAGGAGGGAAAACAGGAGTGCAAATATTTAGGCCTTTCAGAATCTAAGGACGTCCCAAAGTGGTTTTAAGCGAATGATGTGCTTCTTGAAGGGTTGTCAAACCAGCCTCCCTTCCATGGACTCTGTCTACATTTCTCGCAGCCTCGGAAAAGCAGCCAACGTAACCAAGGACCCCACCCACCCGGACCCCTGGCCCCTCCCCCCCATCGGGCAGAAGATTCAAAAGCCTGAAAGCATGTATCACCAGGCTCAAGGACAGCTTCTGTCCCACTGTTATAAGGCTATTGAACAGACCCCTAATGCAATAAGATGGACTCTTGACCTTACAATCTACCTCATCATTGTCTGACTGCACTGCACTTCCTCTGTAACTGGAACAGTAACATTTTATTCTGCATTCTGTTATTGCTTTCCCCTTGTATTACCTCAGTATACTGTTGTGATGAAATGATCTGAATGGATGCCATGCAAAACAAAGTTTTTCACTGTACCTCAATAGATGTGACAAGTTAATAGGTAAATTGGTTTATTATTAAGGTGTATATATTATTAAAATACATCAGATTCAGGGTGGATGCTGAGAAGAGCTTTCCCCTAGTGGGTTGCCTATTTCAGATTGAAATGGAGGCATTTCTCCTCTCAGGGAATTATGAATCTTTGGAATTCTCTACTGCAGAAAGCTGAGATGGTGGAGCCATTGAATATATTCAGGGCAAAGAATGCTAGATATTTAAACTACAAGGCAGTCAACAAGTATGAGGAGGGAGTGGGAAAGTGGTGTTGAGTCCAAGATTGGATCAACCATGATCTTATTGAATGGTGTAGGTAGTTCAAGAAGCCAACTGGCCTCCTCTTGCTCCTGTTTCTTGTGTCCATATGAATGATTAGGGTGGATGCAAGTGGTGATTGGGGAAAGTGATTTTGAAGTGCTTTTGTGAGTGAATTAGGAAAAATAGTGTTAATCAACGGCAGAGGGAAAAGGTGATGGGGTTAGTAGGCAAAAGAAGGAAAAAGTAAAGTGTGAATCAAATAAATGATTAAAGGTGATTTTATGTGTTTGACATGTTGGGAGAGACAAGTCACAAGGAAAAGCAAGACCAGAAGTGTGGCCGTGAATATGGGTGAGGGAATTTATTTGGAAGAAGAGTTTAAGGGAGCATAGGAGAACAGTGGATCTCAATTAAAATAATTTAACCTGTTTTATGTTATATAAAAATATAATTATTTTACTGCTGGCTTTTTACATCATCATTAGTAGCTTTGTATCAGCCACTTTAACCCAAAGTCTAGGTGGAAGCTCAGTAGGAGCTGTTTAGATGCTACTTTCATTTACTGTAATTTCATTTTCCTACTTCTGCATTATTAATAATTTTTTTCCATGTGTTTGCCTAATTCACACTTTGATATTATGATTGACTAAATCTGATACTGTATCTTGGAAGAACTTTTAGTTCTGATGTCTTTCGGAGCTGATTGAGAATCTCTCATGATTTAGCAATATTTCCATGCGGGTGGAGTTGGCCTAAAGAAGACCTTTTTAGAAAAGAGCCCTGATCTGCAGTCTCTACGGTATGCTCTGTCGCTGTACACGCAGGCTACTGACACCCTTATTAAAACATTTATCCAGTCTCAGTCATCTCAGGGTGAGTACTGCTTCAGGGAGTCTTTCTTACATGTTAGATGCACATTAGCTGGCATTACCCTCCCTGCTGTTTAAACCTGTTTTTAATGTGTATTCTGTAGCAGTTGAATATTTTTAGATGATCGTGCACTAATTATTGTGACTGCATAACACGTATAGTTGAAGTGCCATTGTTTATCTTTGTTCCTGGTTTGAAAATCCAACAAAATTGTACTGAAGTATTCGTTATTACATTATCAGCAAAGTGTCTCTAAGAGTACAATTAAAACAAAACATATGAATAAATGTGTTCGTCTATCTAATATGCACCTTTATCAGTGGACTAGAATGCTCATTTTCATCAGGAAATCACTAGATGTCCCAGTAAATGAAAATCGATGCTACGGATTTCAGAAATATGAAACATTAAAAAATGAAACTGCTTAAAGTCTGGCAGCACCTGTAGAGAGAGAAACAGAGTTAGCATTTCAGGTTGAGGACCCTTCATTAAAACTAGGAAGTGCGAAAACAAATTAGCTTTGGGTTGCAGAGAGGGTCACAGGCCGATGAGGTGGGGTTCCTATGGACAGGACAAAGAGGTTATCTCTGGTGGGACGAGCTAAGGATTGACCAGGTGATCCCAATGTTTATGGACTGACAGGTCCTTCCCAGGTCATGACAGGGTTCCATTGCTGTGAATTGTTCAGAACCCTGTCAACTATTCGTAATCCCAACAGTTCATAATTTGGGAATGTGGCCGCCAACCAAGTTCCCACGTGACAAGAGATGCCGACAGATTCATCCTGCAGGTCTCCCAAATGCTCATTTGTATGTACAGGCTGTACATAAGTCGGCCATTCATGAGCTCGGGAGGACCTGTATCTAGTTAATAGATTAATGAGAGCAATTAGAGGGAAGCAGGAAACAAACAAAGGGACGTATTAAAGCTATGAAATGCAGGTCAGAGCTGTTGTTGAAACCTGAAATCTAAAAAGAGAATGCAGGAAATGTTCAACATGCCCTGTGGAGAGAGGAAATCTGAGATATGTTACAGATTTATAATCCAATCTGATATAGTTGATAAACCTGTGCCAACATTATGATCATCAAGGGTCCCAGTATTCTCAGTCATTGTGCCATTCAGAAGCTGCAACAGAGTTATTTTAAAGTCTTATGATGCTGTCAAATTTATTTTATAAAACATGACAGTTCATACAATATTTATCTAGACATTCTTTCCTTGAGTATACTATGCTCGTCAGCTTTTTTTTACAAAAATCTAACTTGCAGACAACATGTTTTTAGTTCATTAGGTTGTATGTTCCTTTTGTATCTGGTGTTTTTTTTGCAAATGTGAAATCAACAGTGCAAATAAAAGGAGGCTGTTGCCTATGGTTGTTTGAGAATCAATGGAAGCAGTGAGATCTAACACGCCAACATTTTCTTCACAATGCTAGAGCAATAATACTGTTTGGAAATCTGAAATAGCACAAGATTCGAGAAATACTCAGCTCATCAAACAGCATTGATTGAGAGAAAAAAAAGAGTCAATTGTGTAAAATCTACTTGCTCTGCATAAAGTCGTATGCTGAATATTTTTAGAACAAACTTATTTTTTAATATTACTTGGGTCAAATTATCTAAGCCACCTGTTCTATCACCAGGATGAGATTTATACTTTCGGTGCATATTCAGCAAATTTGAACCCATTTTGAATTTGTTATCACTCATCTTCCCAGTTTCATTTTGTCAAATGGAGAATTGGCTTGAATCAGTGCAACCAAGCAGTGTGTTAGAAAATAAATATTTTAAATTTTATATTTAAAAATACATTCAAATCCCAGTTGCAGTGACTCATATGCAGTGAACCTTGTATAATACTTCTGAAACGTTACCTTCATGTTTATGTTATACACTGGTACCCAGCTTATTGATTGGGATGTGTTCCCAGGAGTGACAGTACAAGTGAAAAAGGTCATTACAGCATTATATATACCTGTATAGAGAGATGCTACTGACAGGGCTGCTGCACTGGGAACCCAGTGCAAATCCTTGCCCTCCCAGCTGCTGTGCATTACTATACCAGGAACCTGCAATGAATCATCCCATGGCTTGGTGTGGAGAGGCTGCCGATTGGGGGTGGTGTTGGATGGGCTGGGGCAAGTGGTGTGGTCACTTGGCTGTGAGATGTGAAGCATAGCTGGGGATTGGCAGTAGCTGCTCTATTTGTTGAGACTGCTTGAACTCTACAGTCTCATCACTTCCTGTCGGAGACAATGGAAGGTGCCTTCTCTACCCCCGCCCCTCCCCCCAACATTTCCACCCTCCTTCCCCCCCCACCATGTTTTCTGTATAGCTCTCCCCAGTTTGGAGATTTGCCTATGGCAACAAGCTCAACAGACAGTCCATATAGTTGTGAGCATGGGCTTTAATAACAGTAGTAATTCCATCATTTTGTATTTTAATATCCTTTTATTATGAATTAAGATTATCAAATGTTGGTACCAGTTCTGTCTCCCTATTTTTCATAATCTTAATGGCCAACTTTTATAATATTTTTTCAGGAAAATATCACCTGTGTAACCAGGATTGCTTAATTATTTGTAAGAATAGAAACTCGGTAAATTTGATCAATTATTCAGGAATGTGTTTCTCATGAAAAGTAACCAACTTGGATCAATCCACTAGATGTAGGTAATTTGATTTTTAAACCATCATCTTTATTTAGTTTGGGTCACGGTAGATTCTTAAGTTTTATTTGAAATCATCCAAATGCTTTCAAAGCACACCTTGAACCCAAAAGATCCAAAATCACTTTTAGTACCCCTGTGAATTTACCTGAAGGTCCTGGCCAATTTTGTGGACAGGATCTGCTTTCACCAAGATATTTTCAAATCAATTTTTTCTCAATACAATTAATGTTTAAAAATTAGTGACTACTTGTATCAGTTATGGAGCTGTTAGGCAGATTGTGCTGAAAAGTGCAAAACAATCCAGCTGATACTCCAGGCCTTAATATTTACCAGGTGCAGCAAAATAGTTGAAACTTTGTTAACAGTAGCAATATAGTCAGTCATTTAGATAAGAAAAGATCTTTATTAGTCACATGTACATTGAAACACACAGTGAGATGCATCTTTTGCGTAGAGTGTTCTGGGGGCAGCCCGCA
>JARFYF010000057.1:29605677-29615751 GCA_030265395.1 Rhina ancylostomus | reverse complement strand
CACTTCTCAGCATCTGATGAATAGGCTGTTCCACGCATTCAAGCCACCACATATGGGAATGGTCATTTTCTCCTCAAGGCCAAGTTTGGGGACCACTACTTAAAAATTGAAAGCCCATAGGAGGTAGATCCTTTGTGGCTGTTCTCAAACTTATTTTTGTTTTTGCTCTCATATGCAAGTTCTCCTAACCATACTAAGAGATTCCATCTCCACAAACATTGACAATATTATTAGACAAAAGATGGCCCACAGTCCATCTGGGTTCAACTCCAACCTTATCTTTTCTCCCTCCCACGCCTCCCTCCCCCCGTGATTCACAGCAATTGGAGTTGTTCCCAAATCACAGAAATCATCCGAGAGAAGAAAGATTCAAGAAAACCTTTTGTGGAACCAAAGCTGCAAAGTCACTTGTTCATCCCAAGCTACACTTAACAGGTTTCAAATTGCATGTACTGAAATTATTTTCCAAAATATTTAATTTGCATTTAAACCCATTTCATCTAAATCCAATGTATCTGCCTTTCACCACATGGGCTGTACTAGTGACATGCCACACTCAGATTTACTACAGGATTTAGAGTTTGCATTCTTCATGGTCCTCGAGTTCTACAATGCTGGATAAGGTAAAGCAGCTGTGGTTTACATTAAAGGTCCCCTTTAGAATTCCAGTACAAATTAGTCCTCAATCCAAACCTCCATGATTCTGGTCATTTTCTCTCTACATTTATTCAGTAGTTGTGATATCACCAATTGAAATCTAAACTCCATGATCTTAATTTTTTCCAAGAGACTCCAGTTAGGTACTTTCCACATCAAGTTTCAAAACACTACAACGGAAACAACATTAAGAGGTTATTTTTTAAAAAGCTCAAGACATTATGCGAGTCAAAGCATACCTGTAGCTGTGTGAGCGCCGTGCACATGGAGCAGATTGCCTCAGCGTCTGCATCAGTCACTTTATTCAACTGCAAGAGCTGTGCAGCTTGTATCAGTGGCTCTAGTAACTCAACTGCACCACTCTGGTGCAAGTTTTTGTCTCTTAACCATTCAGTTAGCTGGCTGACATTGTTCCTAAATCAGGAGGGAGATGATAATGATGAAGAACTCCAACAAATCTTACAGCAATTAGACTAACAATGACATCAAGAGTATGACCTTTCGTCTGCCACACTTTAAGATCACAGTTAAATGCTAAATGTTAATATTACACGAGACACCACAAACTACAAATCAGTCTTTAATTAATAGCACAATTGTTACTCCTTGCAGCCAATTTACACTTCTTGAACTACTTTAAACAAACATGGTCTTATTTTAAATACACCCTAATTAACAGTAGCAGTCACAATTTAGATTTATACCCGAGTGTACTATGATATCTGAAGAGGACTGCAGATCCATCCCCATTTAACTTTGTAAAAAATTGTCAAAACTCAAATCAGGAAAAACCAGAAAGCTTTAAAATACAGGAAAAACCTAAAGTACAATTTTTATGTACTATAATAATCAATACAGCAGCACTAATGTAGCTTCAGAATTGCATTTTTCTATATTAATGCAACTAAAACTGACAAATCTTCCTGGAACTGATAGATGACATCCCTAAAGATATTCAAAAAGATTGTTCCAGAAATAGCCAAGAAGCACTTGCTGGTGTTATTCCAGAATTCCCTGGATTTGAAGGTACCAAATGTTATCCAAAGAACAGATGGAAAGACGACAGGGGACTGAAGGTCACTAGCCTTTAGTACAGAAAATGATGTTAAAAATTATTAAGAGGGATATGGGAACAAGACACTTAGAGAATCAAAAAAAAACAGCTGGGCAGAACCAATAGATTTCTGGAATGAAAATAAAGATCTTGGATTTGACAAACATCAAGTTGCAATTAATTTGCTTCATCTAAGCTACTAAATTTTTTTTATATATAAAGAGCAATAACTACGAGTATGTTACAAAATCCAAGGGTGCATGATACTGGAGATATGATTGCATGGTTTGTCAATGGATCTAAAGGATAGAAGAGAGTACAAAAGTTTGCCTTAGCAAGTTTTAACTGGCTCTGCAAGGATTAGTGCTGAATCCTCAGCTTTTTAAGATCTAGGTCAATGGTTTGCACAAGGAGAGAACAAATTACCTACAGTTGGTATAATAGAAATTGGAAGAAAAGAGGGAAAGGATGCTTTGAAGTGACAGGATAGGTAACGGGGCAAGAACATGACAGACGAAATAGAATGGTACAGATATACAAAGTTAGTTTGAAAAATAAAAGTAGATTAAAAAAAGAGACAATTGGCAAGTGTTTGTATTCAAAGGATTCTGAATGTCCTTGTATACAAAATCACAGTTAATGTGCAGGAACAGTAAACATTTGTGAATGCACTTATTACATTAGTGCTCCAACCTCTTTGCAAGGAAAACTAAAGTAATCTGACTGCAATTACATAGAGCCATGTTGATACCACTGATGGAAATTCTAGTTTTAGTCTCCATACCCAAAGAAGGTTATCCTTAGAAATGCAAAGTTTGACTAAATTAATTCATAGGAAATGGATTGCCTATGAGCAATTTTGGTGGACAACCTGCAGTCTTTTACAATTCATTGACAATCTTTAAACAATTTCTGGCCAACATCTGGACGTGGATGGGCCAAATTCCCCTCAGATCTTCAGACGTGACTTTTGTAGGGACAGCACAGAATCAATATTCAAAACCAAGCTCATTGCATCAAATTAAATTTGACGAGTTTAACATACAGGCTTTTATTTCAAACTGAAACTTTACAGATCTGTCCCAACTAAGAGATTTCTGGAAATCACATTTAAGGAAATTGACTATAGACTTTCTGAAATAAATGGAGCCACTGAAACAACCAAATCCACAGTCGACATTGTACACTTCATGATGTGTGATCATCATGATGATGAGTCAATAACAGAGGAACATACATTCCTACAGTAGAAATTAATGAAGAGCAGCAGTGCAGCTAACCTGCAGTTCTGATTACAAGGCTGTGCCCAATATTTGGGAAACAATCCACTTAAATGGGGGTTTGTCCAATCCAATGTTTTCTTGTAGCTGAACTGCATTAGATACAACCACTATTTTTACATAAGCATACTCATATCAACAGAATCCATGAAGTTGACTTGCATCTAAAGCCACACTATCCGATGTCTTCAGAACACAAGCCAACTACTTTGCTTTCACTCAGATTGAGTTTATCATTCCTGCATTTCCAATTGACGAGAATTTAATTATGTACTAAAAAGAGCAAGTCACTTAAGTCTCATTAAAGATCATAGGTCAACATCACAATTACGAAACTAATTTTCCCCATAAATGGGAGCAGGATTCTGATATTTCCAGAACTCTGCAGTTTTTATTTAGATTAAAACAAAAAAAAAGTCTTTATAGCTCAAAACAAAGTGAGCCAACTGTTCACTCTAATGCATGGTTGTATTCCTGCCACCATCTCAACATACAGTTCAAGTAATCCAAAGTCATTTTCAGCTCCTGTACAACCTACAAACACAAGCAAATGTACAGGACAAGGTTTTATTAAAATTAAATTCCAAAACAAAAAATTCCAGAACTGCATTTTCTCGAGACCAAACAATGGCAGCCATGCCTGGTGGTGTCTGACATTCACAAACAGCCACTCTACTATATACCTTGGGGATATCTTGTGAATCAAGATGAATTCACAACTCCCACATGCACATTAGCCCCCCCAAACATTAATGTGATTCAATCCCAACCTCCAGTGCTGTGTGGAGTCTACACATCCACACTGTAACTGCGTGGGTTTCCCAGGCACTCTGCTTTCAAAGCACATTTCAAACACGTGCAGGTGCTAGATCAATTTCCCTCCATGAATTGCACTTAGTGTATTGGTAAGCAGTAGAATCTGGGTGGAGTTGATAAGAATAGGTTACTGAGAAAAATTAGTGGGTGAATGGGATTGCTGAGAGCTGGCACAGATTCAATGGGCCAAACAGTCACTCCATAGGAAGACATGGCATGTCATAGGGAAATATGAAAAATGTGTGTTGTACATTAAAATACAAGGCAACATAGTCCTCCATCTTTCCAAAGACGCACTACACCATAGAAAAGCAGCTTTAGTCACACATCAACTTCATGTCATTGTTGACAATTATACTCTTACATAAAATAGCGGCTATTAACTAAAAGCAAGCAAATTCATTGTCAAATTTAGAACAGAGGTGGCGTTCAATGTCTAGACTGCTCGCATCCAAAGCGGAACTTAACCAGTGACAAAGTCACTGAACTTTGCAGGAGTCAATCAACAAAAACAGTGCAGGCAAACAAAGCTGCAAATGCAAAAACTGATCAGCTAGTTACTGTCATCAATTACCTGATTTGGACACCGTTATTAAATGAGCACACGTCCCTCCTTAGAAGCAAGTTGTTCAGTGTGACTGCTGCAATTATATAGTAAATCTGTCGGAAGAGCTGTTTAATAATTTCAGAGTGCAGCCCATGTTTGGAGCTGCAGCTGTGGAACCAGCTTAATTGCTGAAGGATGGAACTCAGTGTGTATGAAGTGGTGACCCCGGGTAGATCTCCCATTCTCTTTCTATAACCTGCTGGTCTTGCAGCCGTGCTCTGAATTGTATCGTTTTCAAGCATCCCAGACACTGCAGGTACAGATTAAAAAACATTTCCTGAATGTTTAAAATCACTGCACATCACTGAACCATTTTATAGACATCCTGCTAGAGAGAAGTTCACTTCACTAATGGTTAATGCAATGGAGTGCTCAAATTATAGATTAATATCCTGAATTCATACCTGTAGACAGTTCCCACCCGGTCAACTTCATGAATATTACAAAAGAAACTTGTAGTTGAAGTTTACAAGTCCGTGGCAGAGTGCAGGAAGCCGGGCACTGTAGCTCGGACTGTAGCTGCTATCAGGAGATTTCCAGAGGCAGCAACTATAACACCAAGTAGACTGAGTGGATGTTTCCATTCTAATCTTTAGCCGGTATTCAACTTTGTAAAGTGTTTAAAAAAGGTTTGAATATACAAAATTAAATAGAAGTTGGAAAGGTCAAATAAACTTAATTTTAAAAAATCCATTACATTTTAATTACTATTTCTGAAAATTGCAAAAATTCCATAAATTGTTTTTTAAAATGTAATATTAGAGAGATTGTTTGGCAGCAATAACTGCTTGGTACACAATTTAAACAAATTCCATGGCATGTGATTAGAGGCTAGATTTCCAGGTTAATTTACAGCAAGTCCACTTTTTTTTAATATAAATTCTGAAGCTTTCTCAGAGGGGAAGCCAAGCAGTGGAGAGGTTCTGAATCACCGACATGTTTAGGGATTTCTATGGTTAATCCCAAAGCTCGACTCAATTTCACAGTATAACAACAATATCAATAGTCTCAGCGTCACAACCACAAAATAATCTGGGATTGCATCACCACATGGCAGAATGTTTGTTAAAAAGCACTTCTGTAAATTTAACAATTTCCAAATGAAAAAATTAACTTCCACACCCCAACTCCCTTCCCCAAACACCAAAAAGCAATTGACAAACTTCTGATGTTTCATATCTCTACTTGCAATGTACCTGGATTTCTACTTATTCTGAGAGTCTATTTTCATTCCCTAACTTGCAGGAATATTTTGCTCTACTGTAGAACTAAAGTTTTAGCTACCATTTCTTTCATCCCACACGTGAAACTACTGATGTACTGAATAATTAAATAAATTGGATGTTCTGCAGATTAAATTTTAAACTAGGTGATAGATGACATTGTAGTTTGCACAGAATCACTTACCAATCATTTGCTGGAGCTTCCCTTCTGCAGCTTTGATCAGTTGATGATAGAGTTGAATGGCAAGGTCAGATAAAATCAGACAATACTGGGAGAGATCGAGATTCCTCAAGGCATGCTTTCTTTGTTCAGGTGTGTTCATTTCAATTGAATTCTGTTAACAAGGCAAAAAAAAGTTATTAACTATCATTAATGCTAAAGATTTGGTTGAATTGTTTACTCACTGTTATTATAGTCAAAATGTGCCCTTACTGAAGCTGCTTACAAAGGAGTGACTACATGATAGGGGTGTAGATAGGGTGAATACAGTCTTTTCCCAGGGTTGGGGGAAATCAAGAACAAGAGGGTACAGGTCTGCAAGAGAGGGAAGATTTAATAGGAACCCAAGGGGCAACTTTTCACACAGAGGACAACCTGTATATGGAACCAGCAACCGGAGGAAGTGGTGGAAGCAGGTTCGATTACATTTAGAAGGTACTTGGACAGTTACATGGAGAAGAAAGGCTCAGAGGGATATGGGTCAAACACGGGCCTATAATCTAAACTGGATATCTAAACTGAGATTCCAAATTGGAGCAAGGCCAATTTTGATGGCATCTGAAGGGATCTGACAGGTGTGGATTGGGATAGGTCATTTTCCAGCAAAGAGATGCTTGGTATGTGGGAGGCCTTCAGAAGTGAAATACTAAGAGCACAGAATCTGTACGTTCCTGTTAGAATAAAAGGTAAGGCCAACTGGTTTAGGGAACCTTGGTCATTGAGAGATATTGAGGCCCCGGTAAAGGTGGTGCACATCAGGTATAGGCAGTTAGGATCAAATGAGGTGCCCGAGTACAAATGCAAGAGAACACGAGAGAAATGAGGGCTGAAAAGGGACATGAGGTTGCCCTGGCAGACAAGGTGAAAGAGGATCTTTGCTTGGTACTTTCTCCCTGGTGATGCCATCTGCTTTAACTTCATCCCCTTGCTCCCCCCATCATTGGCACCCTTTTAATATCTTCACTTGGTTCCCCATTATTAATTGCCAGGTTCATCCACCAAGTGAGCAACGTTTAGCTTTGTTACATGTCGCACTATTTTATAGGTTTAATCTAAATCTACATTCTTCCTCTTTTTAAGCCATTTGTTATGGAAACATTTGGGCAACACAGTGGTACAGACAGCAGAGCAGGTACCTTGCTGCACCAGAGACCCGGGTTCAATCCTGACCTTGGGTGCTGTCTGTGTGGCGTTTGCAAGTTCACCCTGTGACTGCGTGGGTTTCTGCCCCATCCTAAAGAATGTGTAGGTGGGTAGGCTAATTAGCCACTGTATATTGTCCCTGGTGTGCAAGTGGTAAAATCTTGGGGGGGGGGCAGGAGTTGATGAGAATAGAAAGTGGGGTTAACGTAGGACAAGTGTTTGCTGGACAGCATGGACTTGGTGGGCCAAAGGGCCTGTTCCCACCTTTTCAACCTTGGTGGCAGTCCACCGACTTCTCAAGGTAAAATTAGAGCACTCACCTCATCGCCACTATACTGCCTTAAGCAGACGAGAAGACGGTAAGTATTTGAGAGCCAGAATGCCACCATCTCAAAATCATTGTTTCTCTGTAAAATTTAAGGATCAAGATAAAGGCAGTCAGACAGCAGGTCTCACTTCTCCCCACATGTGATTCACTTTGACCGCTGTTCCACTGTGTGATACATCAAGAAATCCGTCACAGAGAAACTACAGCAACCTTTGCCACACAAATGCTACACAAGATGTTACGCAGCAATAAAAGTGCCCGCGGAGTGGCAGATATCTCTGACTAAAAGCAACAGAGTTCTTCGGTGATTGAGGTGTCGTACGGGCTCCATTGTGGAACTTGCGGAATTCGTAAACTGCTCTATATTCTCTCTACATTCTACTGCGGTTTTCAAAAGCCTTTGCTTATCGGTTTGCTTCGTGACTTGCTGAACTGAACTTTGAGAACTGTTCCTAAACTTGGGGGTTTGGGAACTTGCCACGCACACACATACACACAGGGTTTATTTTGGGGTCAATGTTTAATATCTAACATTTTAATTTCTCTTATTGCAAGTAGTTATTAATAAATAGATTCTAACATTTATACTTGGCTCGTTGTGTTTCTATTGTTGCTGATACAACACCTGTCATATTAAGAAATTGCCCAGATCCAGTTTCCTTCCCCACTGTTACAAAAAAAAATTAATAAGGTTATTTTGTGATTGCTACATATGGTTTTCAGAATATCATCACTTGCAGTTTGCTATATTAAGTTTCAGACCTTGGCCAGGAGAAGGCAAGACAGTGAAGCCAGAAAGATTGATGGCGTTATTAAAAACACCATTTGATATCAGCAGAAACCTGGAACAGTTTGTTCTATTTTGGGGAATGAGAAAAACCAAATAAAACGCTCCTCAGGCATTCTACAACATTTTAAAAGGGAGGCTCATATAACGTTGTTGGCTTTAACTGATCTTTTACATAAAATGTGCAACACACACTGCTCTCCTGGACCCATTTCTTCTTCGCTGAAATAAATAAATTGTTTACACGTTAGTATGCTGTCTGTTCAGCTGGAACTGAATTTGCATTGCTCTTAGCAAGCAAATTAGGAACATTAAACAAGCTTTTAAGTTTAGTACTAAAGCAACTTGTTGATTATGAAGCTGTTATGATATCAACATGTCTGTAAAATTAAATCACTCCATTTCATGCTATGTTAATTTTACACAAGGTAACATGTGAAAATGCTAAAATATGACATCGCAGAATTGAGATGAAAGGTTATCGACCTGAAACATGAACTGTTTCCATCTCCACACATATTGTGTTTTTATTAGTCACTAAAATAAAACTATGGAAATAATTATTGTCTCTTTAGAGGTTTATATTACAGTAAAATTTGAATCTTGGGAATATCAAACTAATCTGGTTTATTTGTTAATGATCTCAGATGCTGTAAGTTTATAGACAAGTCCTGCAAAGAGATTCACAAATAATCTGAGGTCTACTCTGGGGGAGCCTGTATCAAATGTTCAGTTTTTAAAAGGTAAAGGTACTTGTTGATTAAACTTGAATATTTTTCTGCCCCTCAATACAAACAGGAAAATATACTTGTACTGTAGATCATTGCTTATACACTTGGAATGTCCCATGTTGTACAACCTGAAGTTTGAAAGTTTGTTTTTTGTTCAAACTAGCTTTTTCGCCAGCTTGTTTGAACCAAAAAAAAACACCCAGGGGTTATAGCAGCCATTCACCCCCCCCCCCAAATTCCTATCAATAGCAAAAATAAATACAGCAGAAAATGTTTGAGGGTTAAGACGAACGGCTCGTGTACCGTTGGACCTTTTACTTTCACCACAGAGGGAGACAAGGCTTCTTACCCACTTGGAATTTTTTTTTTTGGAAAAGCAGACGTTCTCAGCTTTGTACCCAACATTCCTCCTTCAACCATTATGGCAAAAATACGTTTTCTGGCCATTAACCTGTCTTTTCTAAAGCTGTACAATTTAATTTCCACATCAGCTTGCATGGTAAAAATAATTAATTATATAATTACTTTGCTTAAAATCCAGAAGATGCAATAACAAGAGAGCAACACACATACTGCATAGAAGCCTTAAAACTTACAGAACTGTAAGCCAAATTTAGTCAAAATAGTTGTCTTACTTTTACAACTTTCTTTATACCGCCTATCAGGGCTGTGAACAGGGAATGAGCTTTCTGTCCATCTCTGGTGTGATCTGCATGTCTGATACACATGAAAATAACGAAAGCCGGGAGTGTTGGCATCTCACCCAATGCGTCCAATTGTGGTTTGAGATCTAAAGAGAAACAAAGAAAGAAAAAGGACCATTTAGTTTTCTGCAGCAAAAGCAAACCAACGTTTGTCAAAAGCCCATTGTACACACCATTGCTCATGGGTCAATATCAGAATGACTTCGGGCAAGAACAGAGAAATGAAAGTTGTCAGCCAGACAGTACTGCCATGTCTGGCTCTGTGGACACTCTCCCAAAGTCAGTGAACTGAAGTTGCTGCACTTGGTGCCAGGGTAACTAAACACTAGAGAAACAAGTCACACTCAAAGTCCAAGCCATTGTACTGATGTACATGTAACAAATGCGTAGTGTTACAGACTAGGACTATTAGTGAGTGTCCCTTTAAGATAGTGTGTGTGCTTACGTCAACAGAAGAAGGTAAAAAAGGTCATGCCGTTGTTGTTGAAACAACGAGGGAGAGAGGGAGGGAGAGAGGGAGGGAG
>JARFYF010000057.1:29551381-29563756 GCA_030265395.1 Rhina ancylostomus | reverse complement strand
CTTGTTCTTTTGAAACAGTGAGGCCACAACTAGAGTGAACCATTCAATTTTTGTCGCTGCACTTCGTGAAAGATTTGAAGGCAGCAGAAACAATTTCTTAAAATGTATTCCAAGGACTTCAGTTACAAGGATAGACTAGAAAATCAGGAGGTTCGTATCTCGGGACAGAGAAGATCGACAGGAGATTTGATACAGATATACTTGAGATCAATACACAAGTATTGTATAACATTGTATTGACCAATGCAATTTGCAGGTCATATACATTAATATCCTCTTGACCGATTTAGGATTTGGGTTCCACACCAAGTATTATAATCACAGGGTCATTTTGTAAATTAGAAACCAGGGGGATGAAGGAAAAGATTGGCCAGAAATTTTTTTAAAAGTTAGAAGACCAACCAATATTCCATAGAGCAGGCTGGAATATCTCATTAGAGATCATAAAGCAATTCAAAGCCAAACATAAATTAACAACTCTATATAGGTAGTTTAAGAATAAATTCCTTCCTCCAGGAAGTATACACAAAAAATTAATCTTGCCAAAAGTTATTACTAAGTTCCCTGAACTACTTTTCTGACTTTAAAACATTTAACATCGTTGCATGGAGGAATACTTAATTTAGAGGGTGTACAAAAAGAATGGTCATACAAAACCCTTTTCCCTACGGTTATTTGAATTATAAAGAAAAAGTATTTTTCCCAGAGAAGTCATCATAGGATGTACTTTAGAGCAATAACAGAGAGGCACTCATTACTGCTGTGAATAGTTAATGAATTACAATTGCCTTTGTCTTCACTGAACTCATGCCATCTGGAAATTTTCAAAACTGAATTGGGTTCCTGCTGTTAATGCAAATAGTGAACCAACAGCTCATCACTAATCCTTCTGGAACAGCACTTTTTTATCATTCTGATTAAGAGCTTTAACCTCCAACCTTAACCTGCTGTCCATTCAACACCTGTTACGTACTTAGCCATGTCAGCACTACATAAGGTTTATATGATAACCTCTTTGAAAGGCCTTTGCAAAATCTGAAATTTACTGCTTAAGTCAATTGATTTTTCAACCATCAAGTGCAATTGATCAATTATGGCATTCACTTGATAATTTTCAAACACTTCTTTGTTTTCAATGTCTTTGATGTTTTTCTAATCTAGGTATTACATTGCCTACACCATCTCTGACATTATCCTGATTGGTCTTTGCATTGCTCCATCTTTCCTGCTAAGATATAGTAATTAGACTTCTACCAGTTCCCTAGCGTTATGCCCTATCCAATATACAAAAGTCCCCGTTAACTCTTTCCCAAAAGATTAGGAATTCATTTCATGAATATTCCTGTGCTACCTAAGCAGTGTCTGGGGGAAAAAAAACCAAATCCGATTAATAAAATTAGACACATTTTGCTCCCTCACTGACTCCTGATTTGTTTTTGCATAAGGAGCAAAGAAGAATTGTTAATACCAATTACAATGTGAAGAATCTCAAAACCATTACATACTCAAGAACACAATCTGCATTTCCTGATTTAAGTTTAGGTAAATTGGCTTATTGTCACATGAAAAACTTGTCTTGCATATCATTCATACAGATCAATTCATTACAACAGTGCATCGAGGTAGTACAAGGTAAAACAATAACAGAGTGCAGAATAAAATATAACAGCTACAGAGAAAGTGCAGTGCAGGCAGACAATAAGGTGCAAGGTCATAACAAGGTAGATTGAGAGGTTATGAGTCCATCTTATCATACTAGAGAACTGCAAAGTTGGTGGGAGAAATACCAGAAGTTAAACAGATTTGTAACAAATAAACCACCTCCATAGTAACAGTGCCCTTAAAAGCATGCACAAAATGTCACAAAATTGTTTAATTACCTTGATTAGATTTTCTAGCACATTTTTACAAGTCCGTTTCTTGTCCTCATGAATGTCATTTTTTCTTATCAAAACTCTATAGCGGCTAAAAAAATCTGTGTAGGTCCATCTGTTTAAAAAAAATGAAGCGTTAACAATCTTCAGCACAGTAGTAGCACAGAAGCAGGCCAGCTTCACCAAATAAATTTAGTGGAATCACGTTCCTGGATCCAAACCACCACATAACCCAATATCACCAGCAGCTTTCTCCATGGCAATAACATTGGATCTTATTGATGGTCATCTTATTGATGACAAGTTTCCTATTAGGTAGAAAAACATATGCCAACTGTATTCGGTTCTCATCTTTTTACTTGATCCAGTTTTCTCTCTGCCTCCAGTCTAATATATCCTAAGCCTTAAATAAAAATGGCATAAATTTTCTGGTCAATAACGAGATGTCCATGCTAACTTTGTAATTTCCCTGCACAAGTTTCCTGGATGGAATCCTGATGCTCAGCACCAAAGCCACATATCGATAGGGCTTGTGTTTCATAAACTAAAATCACATGGGCCAATGCTAGTAGGGAAGACTCTCCTCAAACACTGGATAAGCTGATGGAACGACATAATTGGCTGTGAAAATCTTGACATTTCTGAACAATGACATTCAGAAGACAGTTAAAAGGTATTTGCAAAAGGTAAAGAAAATCAAACAGTATCAACCAAAACATATCCAGGTTCTTCACAACTGCTCTTCTTCATTGAACTGAATGGAAACACTTCTTCCAATAGTTTCTACCATGCACATTGCTCAAGAAGATTTTCCAGCATAAATTTGTAGGTTTCCACCAGTTCAGGTACCCATGGACATCATGATGAGTCCAGCGTTGAATCACATTCCTGCATCCAAACCACTACACAACTCAATATCACCAGCAGCTTGAAGTACAACAGGTAAAGCATCAGCCAGTAGGGAGGTCACAACTTGCACATTGAGCATGTATGCAGATTATCAAATTTTAAATGGCAAAACTGAAGTGTTTTTTAAAATGTATACAACATCTGTATACATGTATACAGCGACAGGCTGTACAAAATTCTGAAATCAAAACACTCAAGTTCACTATCCTATTCCGACCTTAGGCATCCTGCTCCATTACAAAGTGGCCCAATGCAAGCTTGAGGAACTCCTCTTCTTCCAATGCCACAATCATTGTTAGGTCAGTTGGCTGCTAAATTACTCCTCACGTAAAGCCATGGTGTGTATTATTAGGGGCGGGGATGGGAAATAGGTAGAATGATGGGATTATTCAAAGCAAGCAGAGACAATTAGCTAAATGTCCTCCTACGTCACAAGGAAATGTAAAATATCTGTACTCAGCTCAAATACACATTTCATTGAAATTTTGTTTTTGAAATTGCATTCAACTGAAGTTATTAATCAAATAAAGAAGCTTGTCCCAAGCACTAAGAAATGAATTCACCATACACATTGCAGAGTGCAAGAAATGCCTGTGACTAACATAACTTTCCCAATTTTGGGCCTTATTTTGCTGTGGGAGTAAATCCATCATCAGTTATTGATTGGTAGCTTATAAATTTAAACAGGAAGTCGGGCAGCAAACTGTTGAAGTGTTGATCATAATTCAATGATGAGGGCAGGGCATTTCAGCGATCAGTGAGCACAGCCAACCTCAACCAAAGCAAAAATTCAAGGCATGCTGACTGAGAAACGCAAATTATTGTGGGTAAATTTAACAACAAATGGGTGTGTCTGTGCGAAAAATGTGTTTTTATGCAAAACTTTCAATGTTTACATCTCCAATAATTAAAATTGGAAAGGACTGAGACTTTTCACACTTATAATAGTTAATTTTCAGTGCTTGGAGATTCATTGTCATTATTTAACACTACCACTTTATTAAAAGGCAAACTAACATTACTTTTTTTTGGCAACTTCTGATTGCATCTTCCATACAAACCGCAATTCCATACCATTCAATTTGGCTTAATGAGAGCACAACTATTAGATTTCCATTTTGAACTGTCTCTACTCTCACATGATATTGCTGCAGACTTTACACATGAATAATAGCAGGTGCCATGGACCTTATTATTTGGACAGCAAATTATGGGTGACTCCTTTATCAGATGAAAATTAACCATTACACATGGCATTACTATTCATTCGTTTATAAGTACAAGTCAAAGAGCAATGGGATACTGTCATTTAAAGAGATTGTAAACTTGAGGACACATGGTAGAAGCATCAGCAAAAGATGTTCATGTACTCAGTACTCAATGAATCGAGTGAAATACTTGAAACACTCTAGGACACTGAAGTTCAGTCACTTTAACCTCCAGTGACTACAGACCTTGAGGGATATCCAGCAGCACTAAGACGGACTGTCTCGAGAACACCACAGGCTCTCAACTGTTGTACCACTCTCTTGGGATTAAACCTGGAACATATTTTGAAACGTGGCGATTAGCACCAATTATAAATGGAGAGCAGAATTTAGATACAAAATGTGAAAATGGTTTTCTGTAGCTTCATTATGCAGCAGCTCTTTCCAAATCTTGGAACTTGACGTATCCACGTCCGCCTCCCACTATGCAACATTGGTAGCAGTTAGTTATCGGCTTACAGTGGAGCCATGGAATTTGCCATTTGGCTCAATTTGCCTGCGCCATTCTTTGGGAGAGCTGTTCAATTAAGCTTGCACCCCCACCCACCCCTGCTCTTTCACATAGGGGAAAGAATCCTAAACATTTCTCCAATGCTTGTTTGAATGATATCCCAAATCTGCACCATTCCCCTCCACCACGTCAGCTCGCCACATCCGCACGTCATCTCTGGGGTTTTTGCCAGTTACTTCATGCCCTCTGACAACCAGTCCAACTATCACTAGAAACCAGTTTCTTTAAAGATTATAGAACAAAAAACAAATGAATGCTCAGGAAGTTTAGCTAGGAAGTAGGGCCCACTAACACTACAGTCATTTTCCTTTCTCAACAGGAGGGGATAAAATCCTTTCCTGTTAATAAAACTAATCACCAATGTATGTCATCGTACCATCACACATCACCATCCTCCAAAACTGGATTGCTAAATTTATACAGAAGAAAATTTTCAGTGTTTAAAGACAATGGTAAATAATAGAACATTACAGCACAGTGCAGGCCCTTCAGCCCACAATGTTATGCTGATATTTTATCCTGCTCTAAGATCTAACCCTTCCCTCCCACATAGCCCTCCATTTCTCTATCATTCACGTGGCTAAGAGTCTCTTTAATGTCCCTAATGTTTCTGCCCCCACAATCTCTGCCGGCAGTGTGTTCCATGCACCCACCACTCTAATAAAAAAAAACTTACCCCTGACATTCCCTTATACCTTCCTCCAATCACCTTAAAATTATGTCCCCTTGTGTTAGCCATTGACACCCATATTAGGAGAGTCTTAAACCTATGCCCTGTAGTTTAAGGTGCGAGTGGAAAGATTTAAAGGGGACCCGAGGGGCAACATATCCATTCAGAGGGAGGGGAGTATATGGAACAAGCTGCCAAAGGAAGTAGTAGAGGCAGGTACAATTAAAATGTACAAAAAGACATTTGGACAGGTACAAGGATAGGAAAGATAAGAGTCAAATGGGACTCTCTCACATAAACAACTTTGTTGGCATGGACGAGTTGGGCCAAAGGCCTTGTTTCTGTGCTGTACAACTCGACCTCAGTTTCTTTTTAAACCGGTAAAATATTAATTGCACATTTGACTTATTTTAGCTCTCTGCAACTGTTATTGTTATCATACACCATTTTGAAAGCTATTATAAACATGTTTATACTTAATGACATTTAAAGCAGCAGAATCAAGTTTACTTACAAGAAAGGTTGCTTTGTATCATTTGGCTTTAAGCATCGAACATAATGAGGGGTTGTAGAATTCAAAGTTTCCATTAGTAGATGGAGTGAAGCTCGAAACTACAGAAGTACACATCATTCATTAATGAGGAAATTTACTTAAGATATCAGTAATAAACCAATGCTAAATATTAAAGATTACTCATTCTTATTGTCAATATTTCTTGCAGTGAAAACTATTCAAAGTACATTGTCAAATCTCCCATCAGAAGTCTCAAAAGGAGCAGAGTTATTGCACAAGCTACAAGATCCAAATTGCCACACAGGTTTACAGAACAGGAGGCCATTCAGCCCAACAAATACCTGCCAGAGCCATGCAAAAAACCTCAGCCACCACTCTCTACCACTGTCCCTTGACTTCCACCACTTCAAACATTTATCCGCCTTTCCTTGAATCCATGCATCTATGTTTTGCCAAAAGGTATAGATAACATTTTGCCCTACAGCAGCTCAGCATAAAAGAAAATTGCAGATGTCAATCATCCAGGTTAAACACAAGGGTTGCAAAGGTTAGGCCAGGTCAGGCAACATTGGGAGTACCATGCACACAAAAGCCTCTTCTGATTTTCAACAGTATTTTGGATTGGAATAATCTTTCCCTATTCACCCCACCAATGTCTTAACCAACTTAAGATATCCTCTATTTTCTCTGTTCCATTGGAACACAAGAGGTTAACTTTGAGGGATAGTGCAGGATCTGCCCATTGTCTGGAGTCACTGCCCACTATCCCTTCTCCACTACTTGCTGGGGTGTGGTTTGGAGGGAGCAACCTCATTGGCCCATGGCATCCAATTCAGGCAGTGGGGTCCCAGGACCAAGTGGTGCTGAGACCCTCTCCTCACCATCCCCTTCCTTGCCCCACTCCCTCATCCAACACCAGGAAGTTTTTGACCAAGAGGCAAAGTTAGAAGTGTGTTTACTTCTGACATCATTTACAAACTATTAAAAATTGAAAAATGATAAAAGTGTTAAAATTTGAACCATAAAACCACCCCCTTTGCTCCAAAATCCACAAACTTCAAAGCCCTGTAACACCAAACGGCTCTCCAATCCTACTCTGCATTGGATCTGAATGGCATTACCCCAACCACACTGGGGTCCAACATTAGTTTCCAGAGTCCAGCGATGCTACATGCTAACAGATCTCAGATATGCCTTCGACAGTGCACCAATGGAGGTCTGAGCCCCACTGAAGTTTCAGCAGCTTAAGAACACCTATTTCAATCAGCAAGCTTGCTTCATTAATTAATCCAATACTGCTATAACCACTCCAATGCCAGGAATTGGTCAGACATTACGGGCAGTCAGTGCTACTTCACCTGCAGCTAGAACCTAAAATTTAACTCATGAGTCAAATGCTTTGTGATGCAGAATCACACTATGCTAGTAAACTCCTCACAACTTATTTTCATACAAGGTGCACTATTGGCTCATTTGCTACCCTTGTTGTCAATGATTTAAAAGCTTCAGCAATAAAATTTGGGCAAGACTTTAGTGCAAGCATGAATTACATGAGGGCATTACACAAGGTTTATTCATAATGTATGGCACGATGCTCAAGTTAACACTGGGTTATATACAGCATGGCAGAATCCAAATTAAAAACTTTGGGTAAAGTAACATTTCATGTGCTTCTAGGTTTATTCCACTGTTGGAAGACATACAATTGTAATAGCTTTCAGTTTACACAAAAATACTCAATCCTCTGTCAAAGTCAAATTTTAGGTCACTTTTGTTCTTGAAAATTACAAGAACTTCCTAACTGGACACTCGTGGCACCAGCTTTGAATGCAACTTATACAATGCTTGTAAAATGATGATCAAGTTACCTGACAGCTCACAGTTTTCTTATGCTCACTTGTCGCAGGTAAAGTTTTTCTTAAAGACCTTAACTTTATGTTGGAGACCTGACGTCCTGCAGGAACGTCTTCCTTACGGAACAGCGCTGCAATCAACTCAGACTTTACGTAACAGGATGAAGAAGGTTGAGATATTATTGCATGACACCACAGATTACATCTTGCATCATTTTCCATCTGTGCAACCATATTAGATAGATTAGTCTGAAACCCCACATTGAACTCCCAGATCGCAGACACAGCCAAGAAAGAAATTCCTCCACTCATCACCATGATGTTGCTTGAATCTTATTTCCTTGGGAGTAATGAGACCTTCCCAATTAAAATTAACTGCATCTTATGCTACTGCAACCAAATTCAAAATCACCAACATACACAAAATTCCTTGCTCAACCTCTATACAACTATATTACAGTCCCATGTTAATATCCTAAGAGTTATATTCTGCAATTCCTTCTCCCAAGCATTCTGGCCTTGACAAACATCCATAATTAGGGTCACCTGCAAAAGTTTTTAAAACTACAACCACCAGCTACGTCTTTCTGTTGGTCAGTCATGTACCATATGACAGATAGCCCAGAACTAAACTTTGGCTCAACGCTACGAGCAACTTGCTCCTTAACTTGTTTCCATTCCTCTTCCCCGTTATTGGGGAGAATGGAAATCCGTGATGCAAAATTTGTATCTTCCAACATGAAACCAAACTTCTAGTCCAAATCAGCAAGATCTCAACCTTGCCAATGTCCAACTGCACTTCAACTGCAAATGTCATCTTCAAGCATCTCACCCTCAGACATTGCCACTGTTCTCCTTCAGTTTTACAATACCAATTTCAGCTACCTGAAACCATCCTATCCCAAACCCGGTTTGGTTATTTGCCCATTATCTGGATGAGCTTCACAATCTCCCATGCCCAAGGTCCAAAATTTAAAATTCAAATCTACAATGACTTTCTCCATCCAATTTCTTGCAGTCTGCATCCATACCTACATCTCCTCCTCTCTATCCTGGTTAACACATCCAGATCTGGTAAACACCTTCTCTTCCTCTACCTCCTTCCTGAACACCCATGCACAACCTTGCAAATCACCCAGGAAATATTTTCCTGCTTGAAGCAGATGATCATTCCTGTTATATACCTGCAGTTGGTTCGCTGCCAGATTGACCAATGATCATGGGACACAGAGATAACAGAATAAGTTAAAATGAAGTTTATACAAAACAAGGCATTTGATGGGGAACAGGCAATAGATTAGCTTGAATGCCTTGCCTAACTACTTGATCAATTTTGAAATTTACATCGAGGAGGTGGGGACCTTGGCAAGCTGATATTTATATTAGTTTCTCCAAAACCATCTAGAGTCAAGTGCAGGATAGACGAGACAAAAGGTGCAGCTTCTTTCACAATTAAATTAAATTCCATGCAGAAAAATAGTGAAATAGAGGTTATTGTGCTTGGACAAAACCCCAAAATGTGTTCAAGGCCATTTACAATCTCAGTTTGGAGAAACACCGTGTGCTTGAGCGAATGTTGTCAATGTTAAAACGTGCTTCAATAGCAAGCAATCTAAATAGTCTCGTCTTTAAAAATGTTCCGAATGACCTCTGCATCACATACTCTGAATCTTACAAAGCGTTGACACAATGAGAACATTAATCTCAATTTAATGCAGTGGAGGGAGAAATGCGTAGCGTTTTGTATTGCCGACACAAACCCGCCTTTTCATCTAGTGATGAACTTTGAAATGATGAGATGATTCAAATGCAAGCAGCAAAAAATTTCTCATCTTTCATAGAATCCGGAGCTTTGGTAGTATAGGAATAAACCACATTCAGCTTACTAGGGAATCAAAAGTACAGTGAACGTAGTTTCGTATCAATCTCAGCTTGTAAACAGATCCTGTTAGTAAAAGTGAGACTGGTCATGCAAAGAGCAAGTCAAAATTACCTTCTGCATCAGGATTGGCAAGGAGGGAAAAAAAAAAAGTTTTAGGTTTGAATAAGTTGCATCCAGATCCATTGAACTAGGCACCTATTAAAATGCTTTATTGCACACTACATTTTCTAAAGAAAAACACAATTGTGGGAATATTATCAAATTTGACGAAAGTAACTGGGTAAAACTCTGCAAATGAATTAACAAATACAAAAAGCAAAGAAATAAATAATGCTGTCCATGAACCCTTGAGACAGTGTGCAACTCCAGGCAGATTATTAAGAGGTGTGGCAGCGATAGACCAGAATGATGGTGTTAAGAATATGAAATTATACCACCCCACTGCTCACTGTAACGAAGCAGAGAACTTGAGGGGCTCTGACAATTATGCAAAATGTGTTCTGGAAATGGTTTTCATTATTTGAAGAATCAGATTAGGAATATTACAAGAAGCATTAAGAATACAGCAGATATTTATTTTAAAGCAAAAAGAAATCTGAACTTAAGAAAACTGGGAAACTATTTAAAAAGAATGTGAATAAAATACAACTTTGGCTGAAGATGGAGCACATGGACCAAAATGCTACCACTTATAGTACAATTTATGCTTCCTGATAAACAATAAAGCAAAGACCCACAACTTAACCCAACTGATATTTTTTATCTAAACAGCTAAATTTTAAAATCTGGAGGGAGAGCATAGGAAATCTCATTATAGACGCACAAGATGTTCTCTCAAGATTAACCGGATGAAAGCCAGGTTACCTTTACCAGGTAAGCACCAGGCATCCAGAAACAATGATGGTGGTTAAAGATGATGGTTAAATTCACAAGTTTGGGTTAGAAACTGTAAGCTTTACATTGTCCATTACATTACAAGTCAACACACACTTAAACTAGTTCGTTAAACAAGAGAAGAGAACTTGCCTTGCTGGCTTTCAAAATGTTAATTGGTTCTTCATAAACTGTATCTCTATTTTTCTCTAAAAATCCTTCACACTGGTACAATACCTAAAACCAACACAAACTTTTAGAGGTGATAATGGCTAAATATATCTCGTAGATAACAATTTCAAATTTTATGGCTCCTGAATTTAAGCTCATAGTTTCATAGCTGAAAAAAAAGGGTTTTGTTGCTAACCCCGACACTATGTCAGAAGAAACAGTTCATCAAACTAAGCAGCTGGCAGGGTCTAAATGCGTCAACATGAAAAATTTACAAAAAGTTAACAATTAAATGCATAATACTCAAAATAGCAATACAACATTCTTATCAAAACAGTACCTAAAACTGAATCCAACGTCAAAATTAGTTACATCATGCTATAATCTCAAATCCAATAGAAAGAAAGAGAGTTGCCATTACTTAAATTTGCAATGTTAAGTAGCACCAGAGTTAAACAATTAAGTTTAGAGTGTGAAACGTCAATACTCTTCAAATTCTCTCGTCTCCAAACCCCTGAAAATGTCAACTTTCACATTTGTAACCTGGTTGATTGCATTCATTTAGTTTCTTATCACAACTAGTTCAGATATTGAATCTAAAATCAAACACGTACATCGTCAGCAAAATGGTGAATAATGAAAGCAGAATTTGACATCCTGGGTTTTCGGAAGTAGTAACTTGTATGCTGATGCCGGTCATAGAGTTTTTGAGCCCACTTCTCATCTGTTCCTTTGGGCATCTTAAAATTAAACAGAAGTGTTAGACCATTAACTGCAACTTAGTGTCAAAATGTATTGCTTAGTCCATACACAAAAGAACAAAACCACAAAATGCTGGAAACACTCGGTAGGTCAGTCAGCATCTGTAGAAAGAGAAACAAAAATAATGTTTGAGATCCAAAACATTTTGTTGGAACATTCTCATGGACAGAATTAAACCCCAGAACATTACCTCAGTTTCTCTTTCTATATGTGCCAACTGACTGGCTCAGTGTTTCTAGCATTTTCTGGTTTTATTGCAGATTTTCAGCATCTGCAATTGTTTTTTTTAAAAATATATACATTTTCACTACATAAAGGAATACATTTTTACCTCACCAAGCTGGCAGTTTTATTCCAATTACCTGGTCCAAGCTCAATATAGAAATGAGAACTATGCACATTGTCATCTTCACCTTCCGGTTCGGAATGTTTAGAAATATAATTCCTCAAAAAACTAAATGTCAGTCATTAATTCCAGGTTCCCCATGTATATAATCAACTATGCCACAGATTCAGCCAGCTACAAAGATTAAACGTTCCTTACGTTGTTAAATCGTGGCTTTCTGGAATTGAGCATCTCCAGGAAGTCTCCAGGTTGCAAGGACTGTTTGAATACCCCAAAAAAGGTCAGATATTCTTCCACCGCCTCCCCCCCAACCAAACAGGGGGTGGGGGGGCTTGCACTTGTATACAATATAGTTACCCAGAGATAGTCCCATAGTCATCGTTAGAAGGCAGAGGAGATTATTCCTGAGGGCCTCCACAATAGCAATGAACTTGATAGAAAAAGGCACATTCCTATACTTGTGAACACCGAGGAAATAATTACTCAATATTATTTCACGGTCATTGCTTCATGTCTTTTTTTAAAATCCTATGGTTCTCACCAGGCCACTGATGGAGTTCTGACTTGTGTTTTAACATCTGCTGCCCTCAGGGAAACAATATGCACTTCTGTGATAGGAGTGGCAACAAATTGAATTGGGCTTTTACCTACCAAGAATTATGGAGCATTAACTCTTACCTTACATTCTTCATCTAGCAGATCCAAGATGCCAAGCTTTGCTTCAATGACGTCAATACAAGGT
>JARFYF010000057.1:29526664-29537380 GCA_030265395.1 Rhina ancylostomus | reverse complement strand
TTTGGCAAAATATAAAGTCAAAGTAAGGTAATGCCCACGTAAACTGAATTCACTGGTTATAGAATGAACCATCATTGTTTAGCACTACACCCTAGAATTTCAGCTTTCAGATATTTGACTTAAGATTAAAATTTGTGAAGTCAGCATTTTGTAAGCTACCACAACATTGCAGTTAATTCTGATCAAAGCAAATATTTAAGCCCAGTGGAGATACACTGATATAACAGTGGTGGTGCACACAGCCAATAGCTTCTGATGAACAGCTAAAGTAACAAAACTTCTTGCTCCACAGCTCTGGACAGAAGCCAGCAAGTGAATTCATTTTTCACCAACCACCAAGAAATTAGATTACAGCCAAGGAAATTTTTGCCTGGTCGCCCCCACCACAGCTGATTGGTGACCCAAGAAGGAAAAAAGAAATGATTGCTGAGGTCATTTACCACTAATGAGGGAACAATTGTAGATCCCAGGAGGATGAAGGCAAACTAGGAACAATGCACACAATAGCGTTGGGGGGGGGGGGCAGGGAGGGAATTGAAGCCCCTGTTGGCAGGTAGGTAGGGGTTCAAGACCAAACAGACTTTGGCTGCATGCATACAAATGTCTGAAGATGATGTGGAAAATTAGTGAGGCAGTTGTCCAAGTGCTTTGCAAAGGCAATGAATAAAAAGGTCAAAAGAGCTACACAGCGCAGAAACAGACCCTTCAGCCCAATTGGTCATTGCCTGACTGGACTAGTCCCATCTGCCTGCATTTGGCCCATATCCCTCTAAACCTTTCCAACCACATACCTGTCCAAATACCTTTTAAAGCGTCATAATTGTACCTACCCCTCACTTCCTCTGGCAGCTCGTTCCATGTACTCACCACTGCATGGAAAAAGTTGCCCCTCGGGTCTCTTAAGTCTTTCCCCTCTCAAACCCATGCCCCCTAGCTTTGGGCTCCCCTACCCTGGGGAATGAGACTGGCTATTCACCTTACCCAAGCCCCTTATGACTTTATAATCCTCTATAAGGTGACCCCCTAGACTCCAGGGAGCAAAGTCCCAGCCTATCCAGCCACCCCTTACAACTCAAGTCCTCCAGTCCTGGTAATATCCTCATCATTACAGATCACTCGATGCAAACAAACCCAAACTTGAGGAAAGATGTCAGGACCTTGGAAGTACAATAGCAGACATTTCCCAGCACGATACTAGGGAGAAAGCTCTGCAGCAACGTGGAGAGACCGCAGAAGTAGGGGTTGTTTCTTCAGAGCAGAAAAGACTGAGAATCCCAACATGAGCTATACAAAATAGGGGGAAGTGGTTTCTTCCAGACAGTTGGTTGATAACCAGAAGCCAAAAGTCTCAAACAACTGGGAAATTTAAGAGCAATTTTGACAGAAAGGGTTATGGTGATCTGAACATGTTACCCAAAAAAAGGTGAAACCAGATTCCTTAGAACTATGATGCAATGAAGGTATGCCAGCATCTTTACTTTCTTAGAAGGTGAAAGAGGTTCAGCATGTCATCCGACATGCCAAACATCTACAGATGTACTGTTGAAAGTATCCCAACTGATTGCATTATCGTCTGGTATGGCAATTCAAATACACAGGAATGCAAGGAGATACAGAGAGTCATGGAGTCTGCCCAATACATCATGGGCACATCCCTCCCCACCATTAGTATCTATACGAGGTGCTGCCTCAAGGAGGCAACATCTACCAAAGATTGCCATCTTCTCACAGCTCCCATCGGGCAGGAGGTGCAGAAGCCTGAAGTCCCACACCATCAGGTTCCAGAACAGCTACTTCCCTTCAACCATTTGGCTCTTGAACCAACTAACAACCCTAATCCCTGCAGTTTAGCAACACTATGACCACTTTGCACTCAAATGGACCGTTTTTGGTTCTAATCGTGTTCTCTTGTAAAAATGTAAAATATACATTTTTCTTGTGAATGCTGCTTCTATGATGCTATCTGCTTGTGATGCTGCTCCAAGTAAGTTTTTCATTGCATTTGTGCACACATGGACTTGTGCACATGACAACAAACTCTACTTTGAAAATGCATTAATTGAAGAGAATTGTGGAAAGAGCTGTGATAGAGCCATATTTGGGCACTTTGTCAAAGAGCTGGCCTTGACAGACTGGACAGAAAGCAGGAACTACCACAAATGCAAGATCCAGGTTCAAATTAGCAATTTCTCATGCAGCACATTTCACACTAAAATCATGGACAAAATTGATTAATGCACAAGGATGTGTTCAGTTTCATGGTTTAAGATCATGACTAATTGTTAATAAACAAGCAAAAAATCTGTTTCGGAACTCTTAAATGCGGATAACGCCACAGGTTCTAATCCACAGCCCAGTACATGTTAATGCCCGTGAACTTAATGTCAAGCAATCTTCACTGAATTCAAAGTGCTTCTCACATTTTCAATTGAAACCACAGTTTGGTACATAGAGATTCTGTTTGATTATAAAGTCAAAAACAAAGTCAGTGGGTGAATTATTGGCCTCCTTTGAAAAAAGGGTGGGGTGGAATGAATTCCTTACCTGGAACACAACTCTCGATTTCTCCAGCAAGTATGTTCTCATACTGGCCCCAATTATGCGATATCTGCAATTGAAATCAATCTCTATGTATTTTCCAAACCGACTACTGTTGTCATTTCTTGTAGTTTTGGCATTTCCAATTGCCTGATGAAAAATAATAAAGCCAATTATTTATATTTTATTAGAAATATGCCACATCATTTAGTAACCATCAGAATAAGAGAACCAAGCCCTATTTCAAGCACACTCATGGTGAAAAGAACATTGCTCCATATTTTACTAAGTGCACAAATCAAAAGATCAGGTATATCAATTCACAATCCTCATGGGAAAGTTGGGAGTGAGGGTGGGAGAGCAGGAGAGAAAAGAGGGGGGGGAGAAGAGTGTAATGGAAGAACATTCTGGAACACAATGTGTGCAAAACATTTTCTTTGCAGGCTGCACTCACTTCCCTTCAGCAGCTAAATGGAGCTAGAAAGCTAAATAAACCTTTGCAAATAAGGAGACACACCCTTCAATATAGATCCTATCAATGGGAAACTATTTAAATATGGTCACCATTGATTGTAAAAGTGAAAACAAAGGAAACTCAGATTGAGAGTCTGGCCAACTCCTTGATATAAATATATGTTAAAAGATTATGGCAATTTAAAGTGGGGAAATGTAATATCATATCATTTTGAAATTTAATTCTTTGAACATTGAGCCTTGCTAAGTTTTAAACATTTAGAAGCTTTAGTTTCAACAAAAAAAGGACTGAAACCACAAAGACTGACTGAATCAGGTTAAATTCATTGCAAGTTATTTACAGATGGTTTGACAAGCCTTGCAAAAGAAAGGAAATACATGAACAGATTACCCAAGTTTAAGAGGTGCCAATCATGGTATTGCACACAAGTGCCCCAGTGAATGACACTGTGTTCCCTTAATGCAGAATATAGTTCACTGGTGCACCTTGTTCTTTCTAAAGAGGTCAGTATCATTCACCGGGGCACCATGATCTCCCCAATCTAGTGCTGGGATGTGGGCAGGCGTACAGACAGAGCTGGGGGGCAGGGTGGAGTCGGGATCAGGAGCTGGAGACCAGAGCTGAAATAGAAGCATGGGCAGAAGAGCAAGTGGGGGAAAAAAGTCAGTAGGCAAAGGCTTCAAATCAGCAGGTGCACACTTGCTGGATTGCATCTGCCAATATGATGGACATTCACTTTTTATTGCTAACCTCAGCTTCTTAGCACAGCAGCATGACCTGCCCAAGGGTCAAGAAGTGGTTGCCCATTAAGCTAACATCCTTTTTGCAAAAACAGAAATTGTCCAAGGCTCAAGATGTTTGTTGTTTACCAAGTTAAACTTCTAAACAACATTCCCTGCCTAGCCTCTTAACAGAAAGAACAATGGGATCCACATTTACTTAAACACTCCAGTCACCTGGCAAAAAAAAATAAATCACATGCCAATAATGTCAACTAAGTGAAAAAAAACAGTACAAATATTAGAAAGCAGTCAGGGTAAGGGGAATAACAGAGAGAAGGGGTTACGGAAAGACCAAGAATTCATTCCTCAGCCTTTGGTTTTTGCAATGGACGATTCGTTCGTCTGCAACTTGTTGGTATGACTTTTTAGCTTGTAAGAATTGTACTTGTGTTTGTAAATCCTCTGTCAGTTACAAGTAGTTGTTAAGAATTACTTATTAGAATTAAACATGCCTCATTTAAAATAAACTATAAACTGCTTTGTTAGCTGGAAACATCTTCTCCATGGTAGGGAGGAGGGACCCACTGCTTGGAATAGTGATTATTGACAGCTAGACCTTCCTGTAGAGACTAAAGTAGTGAGGTAAACTAGTCCTTGAAGTGTAAGTTGATACAGCATAATCTCCCTGTAGTGAGGGTACTCAGAGATACCCATGCCAGATAGAACTTGAAGTCTTAAGTTTAGAGCTCTCAGATGATACACTGAATATCAATCGCACCAACCCCGTGCGAGCATAGCTCTTTAATATCAACACTACCATCCTGAGCGAAAAAGGCAGGTGTTGTGCAGTTTAAAAGAACAAGGCAGTGGGTAGAACTCTTTCGGAGAGGCAACCCAGAGGAGGAATGTTATCTTTATAGAGCAAACTAGTCCTTCATTGCAGCACCACCACCTGTGGCAATAGAGATTGTTTCAAGTCTCTATCACAGAACCAACATACTTTGGTCATCTGTGCACACACCCCAGTCCTGGACACTTGACACAAAGCCAGTGAGGACCTCTACTCCAACCTTGAAAGACTTTTGTCCACATTCAGTCTTGCTCCAACCATTCAACACAACTGTGGCTGAACATCCACTTCAATACCTTGTTCCTGCCTTGTCAATATATATCCCTGGATTCCTTTGAGATTAATAAATAGACCCACCCCCTTAAGTGTACGTAATGACTTGGCCGCCACTGGAATTCTCTACCCTCCAAGTTAAGAAATTTCTCCTGATCCCAGTTCCAAATGGCATTCCCCACATCCCAAGGCAGACATCCCTGGTTCTGAACCTTCCAGCTATCAGGAATATCTTCCCCACGTCAAGTCCTTTAGAAGGTCTCTACAAAACCTTGCCATTCTTCTACACTCCAGAAAATAAGTGTCTTCCTGAAACATTACCCAATCTCTCCTCATACAGAGGAATCTGTTCAGTAAATCTTTCTTGCTCTCCTTCCTTAGCAAGAACACCCGTCCTCAGATAAAATCAACCAAAACTCCAGATGGGATTTCAACAAGATCCCGTACAATTGCACCAACACATCCTTCCTCCTGCACTCAATACCTCTTGCAATGAAGGTCAACATGCCATTTGCCTTCCTAACTGCTTGCTGCATTAAACCCTTGATTTCAGCCACTGGTGCACAAGGACAATTAGATCTCAAGGCAGCATCCTTTTCTCAATGTATCATCATACAAATAAATCGGTCTTCTGCTTTGTAGAAACAAAGAGGTGGATAACCTCATTTATCCACATTGAACTGCATTTGTCCACTCACCCAGTTTGTACAAGTCACTTTGGAGCATCTTAGCATCCTCCTCACCATCCTGTTCCATAACCTCTACCCTCCATCAGCTTCATCATCTGTGAACTTGGAGAAGTTACATTTACCTTCCTCATCCAAATCATTTATACAATACTGTGAATAGCTGGGGTCCAAGGACTGATCCCGACAGCACCAAATCAGCCACCTGGGAGAAGACCTGTTTTCCTGCTCCATCTACCAACTCACATCAGTACACTATCCCCAAATCCCATTGGCTTTAAATTTTAACATCTTATGCAAGACCTCAAGTCTTCTGAAAGTCCCAGTGCCCCACATCCACTCGATCTCCCTATTTGATACATCCTCAGAAAAACTGCAGCACATTTGTTAAGCACAATTTCCCCTTAATACACCAAAGTTGACTTGGTCCAATCTTGATGTTGTTTTCCAAGGGAAACGAAACTGCTCTAGTGACTCATTAGCACCAGGGTGGTTTTAATAAAAAAAAACCACTTCTAGCTACTTGAATAATTTTATAATGCCTCAAATATCAGATATTTTAAATATTGTCAAAAGCTGCCAGTGTTCGAATGGGAAAGCCTCCAGATACCGGGCCCCCTGATAATCCATGGAGAATTCAGGACAAACATTACTGTTGTGAGGACAATGTGGCAGCAGCCATCACATGGATAGACTGAAGTGAACACCATTCACACTGAAGGGGCAAGTACACGCAAAAGGTAAGGAAGGACATGCTGCTGATAGATGAAGTAATGTGGGCTGTCATTACTGGATACAGGCCACCTTTGGGTTACGAACACCTGACTTACAGACACCCCAACACACAAACAAGCTCCCATATTATTAAATGCAAAAGTCCGATACACATACATGGTCGCTCCTACAAACAGCAGAACTAAATTTCCTCTCCCTCCTTCTCAACTTTTAGTAATTGTTCCTTATCATCAGTCTCGTGCCTTTCATTAGAATACTGTGGAGGTGTGGTTACCATAGAGATTTGTGCATTTTCTGTCCTATGGACAAAAATCAACCCAAGGACATCTGTAAGATTAGAACCCATTTGGTACCTGGAGATGGTTTGTATTAAACAGTTGGACTGAATGATCGAACTCTACGTTACATTTATTCCATAACATACAATAATCAGTGAAACCAGATTTGTTAAACTACTTTATGACAGACAGAATCCAATAGGATACTGGACACTTTCTGACAACTGCCCTGTTCTCTTCACCCACCTCTCCATTTACTGTACTTTTATGGGATAATTCCATTCCCCCACAGACAAAAGAAAACTAGGACAGCAGTTGTTAGCCATCTTAACCACTTAAAATGCCCTAAGTGTTATTAACTGAGAAATTGAGTTTTTAATAGATCAATGCAATTCAGTACAACCCATAAAACAATAGCGTTGATTTCATTGCCAGATTGCAATTAAGTGCTCATTTTTATTCCAATTACTTGTTGCATAACAAGCCTATTATTCTCATCCATGTGTTAACAAAGGTATTACAATCAGCAACTCAGTTTTCCAATTAAAAATCTAATTTCTTTGGTTATACGGCGCACTTGCAGAGCAGGTAATTTAGTTCTCTCCAGCTTCTCTACTCCACAAGAAACACACCTACCAACCCGAGCTTAACACTCATTAACTGAAATATTGGCAATCCCTACTTTCTAAACTTAAATAATGAAAATAATGAATAAGGCATTAATCATTCATTCTCTCCCCACCCCATAGAACAAGGTACATACCTCCATGATGGGACTGGATGCAAGAAACTTATCCTCCACATTAGCTTCACTGGCAGATCCTCCGATGGTTGCAAAGTAACGCATCATGCACTTAGCAGACATGGTTTTCCCTGCTCCCGATTCTCCACTTATTATAACAGATTGGTTCCTGTTATCTCTGTGGATTAAGTTAGACAATTTATTTCTCGTTCCATTCTATAACCTGCTGGCCATTGAACAGAACCTGGTTCATGGACGATTTACTGCAGGGTCAGTGACATAGGGCAAAACCTCTTAAAAAAAAAAGGTGCAAAAGTGAACAGAAATGGTCGAACGATCAGCAAGACTAAACTTCTCTGTCAGCCATTTAAGTGCAGCACAGCACAGGAACAGGCCCTTCGGCCCACAATGTTGTGCCAAACTAATCAAGCTAATGACACCCCATCCCTTCTGCCTACACATGGTCCATATCCCTCTACTCTCTGCATATTCTTGTGCCTATCCAAGAGCCTCTTAAATGCCTCCACCGTATCTGCCTCCACCACCACCCCTGGCAGCACATTACAGGCACCCTCCACTGTTTTAAAAACCTGCCCCACACGTTTCCTTTGAACTTGCAGCCCCTCACCTTAAATGTATTCCCTCTAGTATTAAACATTTCAACTCTTGGAAAAAGATACTGACTGTATATCTAAACCTCTCAGTCTTATAAACATCTATCAGGTCTCCCCTCAGCCTCCACCACCCCAGGGAAAACAATCCTAGTTTGTCCAACCTCTCCTTACAGCACGTCCTCTATTTCAGGCAGTATCCTGGTGAACCTCTTCTGCACCCTCTCCAAAGCCTCCACATCCTTCCTGTAATTGGGTAACCAGAATTTAATACAATACTCCAGATGTGTCCTAACCAGACTTTAAAAATTCAGACAGACATGCTCAAGAGTGTTTTTTGTTCCCTATTTACTTTGCAAGACTTGTGACGTGGGAAGCAGCCACTCCACCCACTGGGTCAATGCTAGCTTCCAATAGAGAAACCCCAATGCTCCCGCTCCCCCACTTATTCTCCTGTAGCTTCAACTCATGCTCTCACTTATGCATCAACTCTCCTCCGATCCGTTTGCTGCTTACTTACAGCAAGAGGCAACTTACACAAGCCAATTACCAACACATCTTTGGGATATGGGAGGAAGCCAGAGCACCTAGGAGAAGCCCACGTGGTCACAATGAAATGTGCAAACTCCACTCAGATAGGACCCAAGGTCAGGAGCAGACCCAGGCTCCTGGAGCTGTGAGGCAGCAGCTCTACTGGGGGAAACTCAGTGGCCAATTCACCTATTAAACTGCAGGCCTTTGGACGTGGCAGGAAATTTCAACACCCAGGGAAACCCATGGGGTCACAGGGAGAACATGCAAGCTCCACACAGACAGCACCCAAGTTCAGGAAGAACCTGGGTCACTGGAGAGGTTAAGCAGCAGCTTTACTTGGTGCATCATTGTGCTTTGCCTTAGATAGAAGTCTCCATGCCAACTACTGCTTTACTATTCAATTGGACATTTTACATTAACTAAATTTTTATCTTTCTACCCCAGACGCCACATTAGAGACTCGGCTGTACACTTACCTGGCCATCTGTCTGTACCCTTCCTCAGCAACTGCAAAAATATGGGGATCCATATCTCCTACATCTTGCCCACTATAAGCATAAATAACATCATCTCCATAAAGAGGGAGCTGTTCATATGGATTGATAGCAACTAGAACAATACCTTTAAAGAGAAACATTTAGAGTTAATTATTTAATTCAAGAAAATGTATAACAACATTAGCAGAGTAATTAGTCCCTGGTTGGCAATTAACAGCTGCTGGTTGGTCCCACCTCTGCTCATTCAGATCAACTAACTTGAACAAGACCAAATGTGCAGCAGTCGGGACCAACAGGCATGTTCTGCACTGGAGAACAATGATGGCCCTCACCCCACCCACCATGCCAGGTTAGTGTGAACCCCAAGTTCACCACTTCACAAGTTTCACCAAGCTTGATAGCTTAAGCAATTGAGCAATATTCTATTTAAGCCCCAATCTTGCTTGAAACCCATAAATGTGGCATTCCTTCCTTACTGCAAGGGACGACCACTCTCAGAAGGAAGCTCTGTTACTGATGTGGACATCATGATGTGCTCAAGGTAAAACCAGGCTATAGTTTACTGTGGTAGGACTTGCAACACCATCTGTCATTGGTTAGACTTGTTCTTTCACAAGATGGTTTAATTTCACTTGCCCCACAACTACCATTGTCCCCAGGGAGACCATTCATCCAAGGTCACAAGTCGCACATTCCGTACATCTCCTTTATTCAGACTCGATCGTGACAAGAAGACAAGGTAGAACTTCGAATGGATGAAGTTAATACCAAATTAGACACAGATGGAGAAAGTGAGAAAAGATTGGATTAAGAGATAGAATTTGATACAAGTTTGTGTATTTAAAAATCCCCAACCATTAATTGAGGTCATACAGCACAAATGGACCCTTCTGCCACCACAGCCAAGCCAGTTTTGCCCATCTAAACTAATACTATTTGCTTGCATTAGAAATCAGATTTATTATCACTGACCTAGATGAAGTTTATTATCAGGACCATTTCTTGCCTGTTTGAGTGCCTATTTAAGTGTCTCTTAAACATAGTGATTGTATTTGATTCCACCACCACATCTGGCAGCACATTCCAGATATCAACACTTCTGTGTAAAGAACTTTCTGCTGAAATCCCCTTTAAAACTCCTTCCTTTCCTCCTAAACCAATGCCCTCATGATATCCCTACCACAGGGAAAAAAAAAATTCTATCTATGCCTCTCCAAATCTTACATACTTTTTTCAAGTTAATCCTCAGCCTCCTACACTCCGGGCAAAACAAACTCAGTCTATCCCCATAAAGTCCTCCAATCCAGGCAACATCCTGGTGAAGCTCCTCTGCACTCTCTCCAATGCAACCACATCCTCACAACCAGAACTGCACACAATACTCCAGGTACAGTCTAAACAGTGCTTTGTGAAGCTGCAACAATGCCCCAATTTCTATATTCTATACCTCAACTTAAGGCAAGCATATCACATGCTTTTTTCTACCACCTCATCTACCAGTGTTGCCACTTTCAGGGAACTATGGACTTGAACCCCAAGGTCCCTCTGTTCAGAATTCTACAGCACATTTACTGAACATGTCCTACCCCAAGCTGACTTCCCAGAAGGCATCACCTTGCACTTGTCAGTGTTAAATTCCACCAGCCTATTCTCCACCCGGCTTTCCATCAGACCTATATCCTGCCATGACCTTGGACAACCCTCACGACCAACTTTCATGCAATCCACAAACCTACTAATCCTACCTTCTACATTCACAGCCAACTTGTGCACAT
>JARFYF010000057.1:29439204-29450353 GCA_030265395.1 Rhina ancylostomus | reverse complement strand
TGAGGTGAGCAATCAGTATAACAATTAAAAGGTGAGTGAGGTGAACATGAATCTACTCTTTAGGTTTACAAATCAACAACATCTTTGGCACTACATTATTCAACCAACTAGTTCTGAACTAGTGAAGGTGCTGTTGATTCATTCTGGTACCTCATTTAAGGTGTCTCTATTTCAGTGCAACCAAGTGACTGCGGGTTTTCTATTGCCATGATTTTGTTTCCCAACCTTTTCTGTGTGATTACTATTCATGACTCCCGAGGGGAAACACAAGTAAGAACTGACTTTTCTGCACATTAGCACCAATAACAACTTGGACACCCATTACAGACATATCTGAGATCAACCGAATCACCAAAGATTAGGAAAACCTGGGCCTTCCTGCTTTGCATGATTCAATGCAAGAGGTATTAAGCGACTAAAATACTGTCTGCAAAGACATTTAGCTGTTTGCTCATTAGAAGTTTACCATACAACTGAATCTTTGAAATAAAAGCTTTCATTTAGGCAAAAGAAAATATGCATGCTATTCTGGCTCCATATCTGAGAGACATGCGCACTGAATTCCTGATCAAAAGAAGGCAACAGGGAAAAATATACTGAGTGTCTATTAATCCAAAATTATATACAGTTATCTGTAGCTCCTTGTGCTGTCTCAAGGCATGGAATTTCAACCCAGTAGGGGCACGTTAACTTCATTAATGCAGGATTTATTTTCACAAATTTTAGTTACTAAATGAGACTGACACCAAAAGCAAAAGGATGGATGGTATTCTTCTGCAGAATTAACCACAAGCAACTGGACTTGGACAGACCAAACAATTCAAGGATGGTCACTTATTTTTGATTACAGAGTATGCTGAGAAGCTTTGTAAAGCCCTTTGGTGCTATTTGAATTTACAATATTCAATATACAGCTCATTATTGTATATTTTGACAGAGGCAGCCAAAATGGCTGCATGTTGATCGACCTCTACACTACCACTGCCATATCTAAACACATGGTACCCAAATGCATAATACATATTGGTACACAAACTGTTTACCATGCTCCTTTCACCTAGATTATCTGTTCAATATCTCAATGCATTTTAAGCACCTTTTGTTGTTACATTTGCTGTCACAATACTGAATACACTATAATGCAAGTGATGGATGGTAAAGCACTTTGGAACAAGATGAAAGGTGTTATGCAAATACAATTCTAGCACTGCCAAATTAATACACTAAATTTAAAACATTAACTCTAAACCATCCTTCCATTCCAACTTCTTGAAACAATACAATTATTTTTGCTTATGTAGAATCCTCCAATCTGCTTTGCCAAAATCACGTGATCACAATTGCCACCACTTAACCATTCCTTTGTCACCATTCACTTTACTGACCACTTCACCCTCCTGCTGTAATGTCTCCGTGTTACACCTCTTTCCTGATTGCTCTCATACATGTTGCCAAATGGGCATTACACCAACTTCAACAGCTTTGCCTTACATCTACTAAATATACACCTTCTAGTGTAGTACTGCGATTTTCCTTCATTGTAGCAAAACGTTTTATATATTGCCATATCAACAGCAGAAGGGCAAAGTCTCACGTGATGAGAATTCCAAACCATTTCAACCTTGACAATGCAGCCCAAATATCATTAGTGCAGTCTCCAACTTCCTGAAGTTGGAATTAACACCCAACTCAATGTCAACAAAATCAACATCTTTTACTCGTTTTGACTTGACAACTTACCTGCTTCCTCAGAAGGGATAAGACTACTACTCCAGTTAAACAATATTCAATTAAGCTTCTGCTGTTACCCAGCCTTTAATATCTTGCCGTAAATTAAATCCATTTGTTACTATTCCTTGAAAGAGTCTAGTTAAGGTATTTGTCAGTGTGAGCCATAAACTCTATAACAATGCACTCACTAACTTAAACTCAAAATTCCACATTATGATTTATTATTCAATATTTATAGAACATTGAATACCATAGAAATCATAATACCATAGAAGAGAGATGGCAGTGGTCAATGGGACTTATTCTGGTTGGAGATCCGTGGCTAGTGGTGTTCTGCAGGAATCTGCACTGGGACCTCTGTAATATAAATGACTTGGATGTAAATATGGAAGGGTGGGTTAGTAAGTTCGCAGACAATACAGAGATTGGTGGCATTGTGGATAGTAGAGAAGTTGCTTGTAGTGTTGCAGATATGAAGAAAGAATTGGCATATGGAGTTTAATCCGGCCAAATGTGAGGTGTTGCACTTTGGGAGGTCGGATGTAAAGTACATAGTTAATGGCAGGACCTGTAACAGTGTAGATGTACAGAAGGTTCTTTGAATCCATCCATATCTCCCTGAAAGTGGCTGCACAGGTAAAGGCAGATTGTGGCATGCTTGCCTTTATTAGTTGAGGCATTGAGTTCAAGAGTTAGGAAACTGAGTTGCAGCTTTACAAAACTCTGGTTAGGCTGCATTCCATTCTGATCACCCTATTATAGGAAGGATGTGGAGGTTTTGGGAAGGGTGTAGAAGAGGTTTACCAGGATTCCCTTTAGATTAGAGGGAAGCTCTATAAGGAGAGGTTGAACAAACTTGGGTTATCTTCACTTAAGAAGCAGAGGCTGAGGGGAGACCTGATAGAAGTTTATAAGATTATAATAGACATAGACAGCCGGTAATTCTTTCCCCAGGGTCAAAATGTCTAATACTGGAGGGCATGCATTTAAGATGGGAGGGAGAAAATTCAAAAGGAGATGTGCCAGGCAAGTTGCTTTCATGTTTTTACAGAAAGTAGTGGGTGTCTGGAATGCACTGTCACAGGTGGTAGTGGAGGCAAATATGACAGAGGCATTTAAGAGTTAGGCACATGAATGTGCAGAGAAGGGAAGGATATAGACATTGTGTGAGTAGAAGAGATTAGTTTAGTTAGGCGTTTAATTACTAATGTAATAAGTTCAGCACAACATCATGGGCTGAATGGTCTGTTCCTGTGCTGTACTGTTCTATGTTCTATTCAATAAATCTTGCCTACAACAAGATGGTGGTCTAGCTTCCATCTTCTCCAAGCTCCATGTCCCTAATAATCTAATTAATTCCAATATTCTCATTATCCTTTTCATTCTAATCTCTTTCATTCCAATTGCAGCACTCATCCCACCCTATAAATCCCCCAGCCTCACAAATAATGAATAGAAATGACCTGTCCATTCCCTCCACATCCCCATTAATTACCCTTCCGTATACTAAATGCAACTTCATCCATCGTTTTCACAACCTTTCTATTTTGCACTTTTATTTCCCCACCACCACTCTTGCTCCATTTTCAAAATTGTTGAAATCTTCGTTAACTTACAATGTTTTCATGTATACATGCACAATATTGTGTGCTTTTATGCTTGCATTTGCTTTTTTATGCTTCCTTTTTGCTTCTCTGCAGTTTAAGAGCTGTTCATTCACACAACCTGAGGAGTCCGATGGGAACTCACAAGGGGCAGAGGGTAGTTCAAGCAGGAATGACGTAGTAGTTTTATTTTGCAAGTAGACATTCCCCCCTCTTCCCAATGAATGTTAGAATTATACATTACATGATGAGAAAGAAAATGAGAGTGATTCAATGCAAATGTTACATTTGGTCTGTAGTACTAGAATACAAGTAAATTTTCCTTATTATTTTTAGAAAAAATCATGGCAACAAAAATTTATTCCATGAAATTTATGTTTCCAGATGGCAGAAAATTATAATCAATGAATGACTTGTACTAGGGGGCAAACTCATGCAATCAATTCATATTTTACACCTAGAAGCTACTAAATGTAAATTAATTTGTTAGCAATTTCAGTTCACAGTGGCCATGAAGAGGCTGTACAGCTTTTGGGTTCAAAAGCAAAAAATTCATTTTAAATACTTCAGTCAATTTGGAAGCATGGATGATTTAAAAAAATAAGTAAATGAATAGATTGGAATGAAGTGACTAACAATTTTATCAGCAATATCTTTATACAAATCTAATGAAATTAGAACAAGAAATATTATCAATGTACTTCCAGGATCTGGTTTTGAATGTAGCTGATTTTCAATATTCATTAGATTCCACTCCTTCCCAACACTAACCAATCCAATAAGAGAATTTATATTTTTAAATACACATCCTGAGCTTTTAAACACAAATTGAGGATTCTTGAAATCAGTATCATGGTGTACTCTCCAGAGAGACAAATAGTTTTGATTCATCAGGACTTTGAGACAAATAGTTTTGATTCATCAGCACTTTCTCCAATTTCAAAACTTTGCTCAAAATTCATAACTCTTGTAAATACATTGCACAGTTGTACTGTAACTTCAGCCATTTGCAATGCTGCTTAAAACTCACCCTTTTGGCCATCACACCAGCTGGCAGATGCAGCATAATACTAAGGTGATCAAATCTCCAAGGAAAACGACCAGTGATATCTGTAAATCCAGAACCTTTCCTGTATCTACTTTTATAATGGCCTCATTCTTTACATTTTTCTCCTCTTACCACCCTCTCAAACAATCTAGCCAAATATCAAAAATACCACAGATCATTGACAAAATCAACATGAGATAAGATATTTATTCATTAGTCACATGTACATCAGAAAACACAGTGAAATGCATCTTTTTGCGTTACTGAGAATGTGCTGGGGCAGCCAGCAAGTGACACCACTCTTCCAGCGCCAACACAGCATGCCCACAACTCCTAACCTGTATGTCTTTGGAATATGGGAGTAAACCAGAGTACCCGGAGGAAACCTACGCAGACACAGGGAGAATGTACAAACTCCTTACAGACAGCAGCAGGAATTAAACCTGGGTCACTGGCGCTGTAATAGCATTATGCTAACCACTAAGCAGGGCACAAAATTTGAAACATTGGTTAAACCCTGCCTAGTAGCTGTGAAAAAAACAACTTTAACATTTTGGAGATTGCCTTCAATTACTGTGCAGAGATTACATGTTTTCTTCGTGACCACCTGTGTTTTCTCCAAGTGCTCAAGTTTCCTTTCATATTCTAAAGAAGTGCTCATTGGTTAATTACCTCCTGTAAATTACCCCTCAGTGCGAACATAGGCCAGTACAGCACAGGAACTGGCCCTTTGGCCCACCATGTCTGTGCCAACCATGATGCCAAATTAACCAAATCCCATCTGCCTGCACATGGTCTATATCCCTCCATTTCCCTGCCTGTTTAAATGCCTCTTGAACATTGCTATTGTTTCTGCTTCCACCACTTCCCCTGGCTGAACGTTCAGGCACCTACCACTGTGTAAAAGAAAACTTCCCTGTTAAAATCTCCTTTTAACATTCTCCCTCTCACCAGAAAGCTATACCCTCCACTCTGGGAAAGAAAGAACGATTATCTACGCCACTCATAGTTTTTATAAACTTCTAACAGATCGCCTCTAAGCCTCCAATGGTCCAGAGAACAGTCCAAGTTTGTCCAACCTTTCCTTAAGGCTAATGCTCTCTAATCCAGGCCACATCCTGGTGAATCTCTCCTGCACCCTCTCCAAAGCCTCCACATCCTTCCCGTAATGTGGCGACCAGAACCGCACATGATACTTTAAATATGGCCAAACAAAAGTTGAAAACAGTTGCAACACGACCTGCCAACTTTTATACTCAGCACCATGGTTGATGAAGGCAAGTATGACATACTCTTCCTCTACAAACCCATCTACTTCTGCATCCACTTTCATGGAGCCATGGACTTGCAGCCCAAGATCCCACTGTACATCAATGCTCCCAAGGGCCCTGCAATTAACTGTACATTTTCCTTTAAATTTGACCTCCCAAAATGCTTCACACTTGTTCAGATTAAACTCCATCTTCCAGTTCTCTGCCCTCACTTCCAATTGGTCTATATCCTACTGAATCCTTTGACAACTTCCTTGACTCTCCACAACTCCGATCTCAAATCATAACGTCCTACGACTACTACCCTGCATCTTCTATGGCCAAGCCAATTTTGAATCCAATCTACCAAGTCTCCATATATCCCATGTCCTTAACAGTGTTGATGAGCAGAGGGATCTTGGGGTCCAAGTTCATAGCTCCCTGAATGTGGCTATACAGGTCAATAGGGTGGTAAAGAGCACACCCATGGCCTTGTTATTATGAGGTATATGATTTTATAAATTTTACTTTATCATTTAAAATAGTGCACATGAAAAAAAGCATTCAAAGAATGCAAATTAGCCAGTTCATCATCACTATTCCAATCACAATGAGACAGAATTAATCAGGCTTCCATTGAATGCAAGTAGAGCATCCACTACTACAGTTTTAATCTGCAATATTCAAGGCTCATGTATACCAAAGGCCATCTATAATTCAAATGAGATAGTACAGGCATTCCCCACGTTACGCAAGTGTTCCGTTCGTGAGCACTGTCCGTAAGCAAATTTCTCAGAGTCAGAAACATCAGTTTTCTATAGTAACCCATATTGTATTGCTCGACGTGCACTTGCATTGAATAATCACCCTAACACCACCCATAATTAATTAGAATACATACTGTATCCAGTTATTAATACTGTGAAATATTATTACCAACTTGAAAAGTGTATGGGAGAATTTGCCTAGAATCAGATTTCTGCAAGTCAGGTCATTCATAACCCTGGAAGCCCTTGTATTTGTTTCATATTTAAAAGCCCAAATACAAGTTGGCGGGATCAAAATTACACCAGAAACCAATCTTTATTTTAATTTTTATGATTCACACCAATGTTTCTTGGATAAACTTTTTTTGTTAAAAAGGACAAGGGTGGCATGAGAAACTAATGTTAATAACATTCAAATGTTATTGCCTTCCTTGTTCAGAATAGAGATGAACTTTAAAGCAAAAGCCAAAAAAAATATTTAGATGCTGGAAATAAGAAAAAAAGAGAAAATGTTGGAAACACTGAGCAGGTCAGATAGCTTCTGCAATAAAAGAAAGACCTTATCAAAATACCTATCATGAGAAAGTAGCAGATCAAAATTAAACAAAATATAACTTAATGGGTGTAACAATCCAAATCCACATTTTCTAAAACTGCATTACCAATTTTGCGCCTTCTATATATAGGATCCAATGTACTTCTTCCTCAAATACAGAAAAGTGTCAGGTAAACATAGATCTTAAGATAACAAAACTTTTTAATAATTGTTTTCACATGATCAGATGCCATCTATTTGTAGCTTAATGAAGCCATTGGTCCTCTTTGGCTGTTTTACTACATCAACATGATATTCATTCCTCATTTTAAAGTGCATTTATTACTTTAAAAATATTTTGGAACTTGGAAACATTGTTCACCACTTCTAGTTACCAAAGCATTTCAGATTAAATGAATTGGGAGTCAGGAGGGTGACAAAAGAATCCCAAAACAATTAACTTTCATTAACACAAAATATGTAACTACAGTTCAAGGTACATCTAATCTGGAGTATTATAACTCTTGACTAAATCAAAGATCACCACTGAATGCAAAGTGACTTCAGAATTCAACTGATTAATTCTTTAATGCACAATAAACATACATCAAGAAAGCACTTTTCAACTACACTACATTTTTGTCTCCTATAATAAATATAATGCATACAAATTCATTTACTCATTTGACATTTTTAGTATACATACTTAGGGATATTGGTTTTGCTAAATGAATGACTGATATTTTAAGTTATCCATTTTGGTATCTTGCACTTTGAGCCACAGACTGATTTAGTGTTCATTTTTTTCTTTTTCCAAGCTCTTCTGCAAAAATGTACCAGCATCAATACAGATTACAGTACAAAATCAAATCATTCAGCCCAATTAGTTCATGGCATCATTGATACTCCAAGACCCACCTCTTGTGCTTCTTTTCATCCATTACCAAACCCACTCTCTCATATGTTTATGTAGCTTATGTAAAATAGATCTTATTTTACCATTCCTTGAACATTACGTGTGGTTACATCTTCTCCAGTCTAGGTGGAATATTTCTGGTCAACTGTCTTCCACTAGTTGTCCCCAGCTTTGCTTTTTTTCAGTTAATGAAAACACAATTGCCTAGAATGGATTGTATGGTGCACACACACAGCAATTTCACTGGAAAATAAAATATTAAAGTGGATGATAAAGTCTAAAAGTTTCATTCCAGGGTGCTGCATACATCTGATGAATTACAGAGGGAGGGCATGCAACATCATGCAATACATATCAGGATGTCCCTTCTATACGTTCACTGGTACATGAGTGACCACACAGAAACAGGCCCAAGAGGGCTGGTTCAATCAACCAGCTACCACCCTGCTCACTGTTGCCTGATGAAGGGATAAAATATTAACTGTTTCACTTTCTACAGATGCTGCCAGACCACGTGAATATTTCTAGCATTTTCTGTTTTTATTTCATATTTACAGCATCTGGAATTGTTTGCTATTAGCTGACTGACTCAACGTTTTCTTCTTACTACTTAAATGGACAATGGTGCCTCTACTGACTCATCCAAATACTTTTTTTTATAAAAGATGAGTGGAGGCAATCCATACAAACCAGGAATTTAATCCCAAATTCGACATAATACCATTTCTAATTTCATCTATTGATCAATCTCCTTACAAAATACTGAAACAAAGTAACTTAATACAAGTGCTCCCTGCGAATTTATCTTGACTGTACATACTAACCCCAACTGACCTACATGTAACTGTTTACATTCCATAATTTGATTTTCTAGCTCTACTTTACCTTAACTTTTTTAAAAATTCTCCTGGTATCATTGTATTCTCCTTTCTTGCACTCTTCTCCACTTTCTGTGGTCTTTATTCATGACATTTGCAAACTTCCAACACTTCATTCTCTCTTTATTCACCCATGTTAGTTAAGCTTGTTTTTTGTCTAGTGAAATATATTTTCCCTAATACCATTTTAAGTATTTCCTGTCCACTTTATGTTCCCCAAATCTAGTCTTTACCTCCTCAAAATTAGCTCCACTCAAGTCTGCTAATTTAACCATAGAAGCTTATATCTCATTCCTTTTAACATTTTGAGGGAATTCCCTTTCATAACCAACAATCTCTTCAGCGACATAACAAAATCAAATCCGCCCAAACTTTTTTTTTGTTTACACATAGAACTTGTAAAGAGATTCATCTTTAATGGCATTACATCCAGTTTCTGAGGCGAATGAACACGCTCTGATTTTCCCCAAGTTGGGCCCACTGCCTTTCCTCCATCCTGATCTTCCCTGCTCCAGACATGCATGACCACTTTTGCTGGTCACGAAAGTTCTGCAGCCAAGTGGTGACAGAACTTGAACAACGTGGACCAGAACAAGCCCTGTCCATAAAAGTCCTCTGGAAACTGCTGGTAGACATCAATGCTCCAACCTAGCTTTGTCATTTATCAATGCAGTAGGGGCTTACCAATGCTTCTGGATGCCTGTACCATTCAGAAACATTTAAAATTAATAGCAATTGAAAACACAACTAAAACACTTAAATAACTAAAAACATTAAAGCTAGCACAAATAATTTTAAAAGATAATTTAACCATCACTTTCTTCCCCAAAGGCCAGCAATGAATAGGCTCGTGGGTCTGATACCAGACCTATCCTGGTGTATGATCCAAGTACATATTTCATTATCACTACAGAAAATCTCAGTAAGCACCTGTTCCAGGCAGTGGCTAGCATGGTGCATAGCTGGGAAATAGTTGTTGGAGCCCGGTTAGCAAGAATAGAGCTTCTGCAATTGCCTGGGTGCCCCAAATGTTAACACTTACCAGCAAAATTGAGGCAGATTATGGATTACCAGCAGAATTTTAAAATGTCAGGTGATGTTGAGTAAACTTTTCAACTGCATATTTCTGACAACTACTGTTCCACAATTTTTGAAATTATCATACTTAAAACCCATTGATGTTAACAAAATTACCATCTCAATATTGCTTTTCTCAGTTTCTATACCAGTCTCATAAAAAAACTGGATGACACACAGTCTGAATGATTACAGTACACAGAACTATAATAATTTGGCATTTTTATGGTAACTATAAACCTTAAAAGTACCTCAGGTTCTTTATAGAGGCTAAATGGCATAAGACAGCATAATAAGGGGAATAAAACAATTAGTTGTTCATGAAAGTTAGAAGTGTTGAAGGAGAGTGACATTGAACAGCAGATTTTTGATTGAAGTACATGGAATATTGAGAACTGTACTTTAAATTACCATGAGAAAGTACTTCATTTCTTAAGTTAAATGAAATTTTAAATTACTTGAAAACTAAAATATGCCAATACCTAATTTTAAAAATTGGAATACATAAATTCCTCACACAAAATTTGATCCGTTTTGTATGACTGATTAACTTCTATTTGTAAACTGGATGGCAACTTTTTGTAATGTAACATGCAAATTAAGTTAACCTCAGATGAGGAAGCATTTCGATATTGAAATCAGCTTTGGGGAAGAAAAGTCAGTCAATATATTGAAAAGGACATGAAAAGGTTTATGTCAAATATAAAGCAAAGGATATAGGACAGTGTTGAAGGGACAGTGTCAATGAAAGGAAGGCTTTTGTTAAAGCAAATGGAGTAGAATCACCTTAAGTTTTGTCTTAAATCTATGCATGGGCATTGAATGATGACAGGACTAGAGTCGACGATGAGGATCCATATGTTTGAACAGACTACTGAAATAGAGGGCTAGCATACTTAAAGCAAAACCACACGCAAGTTAACACAAGTTAAATGAACATTATGACTACCTGGAACATTGGAAGAAATAAAAATTGCCAAAAAAATCTGAGCCTCTTCTGCTTAAACATAAGTGGCAATAGCAGGTATTTCTCCAGTTTATAACTTTGACAATTTATTGTCTACTGCAACAATCAAAGTAGAATTAGGAACACAGACCTGCCTGTTAATTTGGATGACTGTAAAAGGTCCCCCCTCACCACATACAAATCAAGCTTTCTAAAAAACGATTTTCCTCCAACCTATCTGAAAAGTAAAATAAACTATATTGACATACACAAGCATTAGCAAGACACCCACTTTAAACCATTACTCTATTGCAATAATGAAATCCTTTACAAATTTAATAATCAGAAAACTGCCAAAAAATTGTATTAAGTTAGAACATTATCACATCCTTATAAT
>JARFYF010000057.1:29374856-29386977 GCA_030265395.1 Rhina ancylostomus | reverse complement strand
CCATTGGGGAGGAGGTACAGGAGCCTGAAGACCCACACTCAATGTTTCAGGAACAGCTTCTTCCCCTCCGCCATCAGGTTTCTGAACGGTCCATGAACCCATGAACACTGCCTTGTTATTCCTCTTTTGCACTATTTATTTATTCTTGTAACTTATGGCAATTTTTATGTCTTACACTGCACTGCTGCCACAAAACAACAAATTTCACGTCATACCTCAGTGATAATAAACCGGATTCTGAAACATCAGACTCTGTTTCTTTACCCATAGATGTAACCTGTCCCACAGACATGCAGGTTGATAGGTTAATCTGACTGAAAATTGTTCATAGTGTTTAGTTGTTCGGTATATGAGAAGAATTAAATTGGATTAATGTAAAATTAGTGTAAATGGTTGCTTGGTAGTTAGGCCCTCCTTCCGTGCTCTGTGACTCTAGGATCCTAATGCAGCTTGGTTGTCTGGAATAAAATCTGGGACAGATTGAGCTGAACGGCAATGCTGCTCATTAAATTTGCAATAATTTGAAAAACTAATAAATGCTTCGCCAAAGCGTAGTAATCTACCACAGATTCTGAAAATCACCCCCCTTGTTATATTACTGTACAAAGACAACAAAAAATAATTTTCCTTATTGATTATTTGAGTCATAATTAAAGATTCTAAGTCTGGAAATATTAGACGTGATATTATTAATCAGCAAGTGGCATGAGTTTTGATGAGACTATAACACGGCAACACGTAACCAATCATAATCTGAGAACTAAAAACAGAATGCTAGTAAAGCTCAGCAGGTCAAGCAGCATCTATGGAGCCAAAAGGTGGAGGTTGACGGTTTGGGTCAAGACCCTGCATCAGGACTGATTTGCACATTTTTCCCTCCACAGATGCTGCTTAACCCATTGAGTTCTTCCAGTGTTCTGTTTTCTGTTCCAGATTCCAACATTTGCAGTCCCTTTTATCTTCAGAATCCAAGGACTGACAGGTGAGCAAAAGAAGGAATTGCTGGCACAAGACACATCTAGCTTTTGGAACAGAATAGAAATATTGCAATGGCTGGACAGGGAGGGAACGTCACCAGAAAGAGCAAGCAAGTTCTTCAAAGGGTAAATACTTCCATCAGAGCAATAGGGTGCTTTATATCATAAAGTTACATTGTCACTAAAAAGCTTTCACCGCTGTTGTTTGAGCAGGATGAGATGGCAATGTACAGCACAGCAGGAATCGGAAGTCTGGATTTCTCCCTCATGATTCCCAATGCTGTTGAGTTCCTGTGGAAATTTAAAGCTGATTGGTCAAGTAGTAGGGGAAGAAAATGAATTAAGGCTGGGAAACTGAGGGAGCAGAATGAGCAGGCTATCGAACCATATATTCCAGGACACTAATATTAACATTGATCTGGTAACAGGCCTCCAACTCACACTTCACTGACTTTCAGCATAATGTATGGTACCTGGAAATAATGGTTCAAACAGAGATTGAACTGGTGGAATTAAAATCAGATTTTTATCATTTTTAATATCTTAGACCTAGGTTCATTTCCAGCTAAGAATGATATAATTTTACATGCCTTCTGTTTTGGAAATAGTGGAATTGGAGGTGCTTTTTTAGTGTAGCGGTTAGCATGACACTATTACAGCGCCAGAGACCTGGGTTCAATTCCAGCCGCTGTCTGTAAGGAGTTTATACGTTCTCCCCGTGTCTGCGTGGGTTTCCTCCGGGTGCTCCAGTTTCCTCCCACATTCCAAAGACGTACGAGTTTGGAAGTTGTGGGCGTGCTATGTTGGCGCTGGAAGTGTGGTGACACTTGCGGGCTGCCCCCAGAACACTCTACGCAAAAGATGCATTTTGCTGTGTGTTTCGATGTACATGTGACTAATAGTTATTTTATAGAATGCAGAATAAAGTTCTATACTTAACTATTCTTTAATCTTTCTATAAAGGGATGCTATGTTGTTAACATGACAACATTTCAATGCAACATTTGAAGGGCTGATAAGATGCTGTAAGGCTAAAAATCCTGATGTCAATGTATAAAACAAAACAGAAAACACTGGAAACACTCAGCAGATCAGGCAGCATCTACAGAATGTGAAACAGAATTAACATTTAAAGTATAGACCCCCTTTCAGGTTTTTAGCCTGAAATATTAATTCTGTTCCTCATTCCACAGGTGTGACCTCACCTGCTGTATGTTTCCAGTATCTTGTTTTTATTTCAGATTTCCAACATCTGCTGTTTTTCTGATCTTCAGGTATGATTAGTAAGTTTGCAGATGACACAAAAATTGGGGGTGTGGATAGCAAGGTAGGTTGTCTAAGGCTACAACAGGATATTGATCAAATGGAAAACTGGCAGATGGAACTTAATCTTGACAAGTGCAAGGTGATGCATTTTGGGAAGTCAAATAGGGTACAGCAAATGGTAAGGCTCTTAAGAATGTTGACGAACAGAGGGAGCTTGGGGTTCAAGTCTGCAGTTCCCTGAAAATGGCAACGCAGGTAGATAAGGTGGTGAAACAGGCATGTGGCATGCTTGCCTTCATCAGTCAGGACATGGAATATAAAACACTGGTTAGAATCAGAATCAGAATCAACTTATTGTCACTTCCATATACACATTCAGCATGCATGGGAGAGAAATACCATACTCCACAGATCAAGGTGCAAAACACATTTAAGAAAAAAAGACAAAAGGACAACAGCATTAAAAAAAACTCCAACAAAAGCAGCTCAAAACGAACGTGCTGATCCAGCGCGTGACCAAGCAGTCATTAGATATACACAGACAGAGGCCGCCTCCGCAGTTGGAGTATTGTATGCAGTTCTGGTCACCACGCTATAAGATGTGGTTGCACTGGAGGTCTTGCAGAGGAGATTCACCAGGATGTTGCCTGATTTGGAGGACTTTCATTAGGGGGAAGAGATTAAATAGGCTGGGCTTGTTTTCCTGAGAGTGAAGGAGGCTGAAGGGTGAGCTGAACAGTGGTATGTAAAATTATGAGGTATAGATAGGGTAGGTAGTCAGAATCTTTTTCCTATGATAGGAGTTTCAAAAAAGGTATAGGATTAAGGTGAAGTTTGAAAGGGACATGAGGGACAAGTTGCTTTTTTTTTTACACAGAGTGATTGATACCTGGAACATATTGCCAGGGGAAGTTGTGGAGTCAGATACAGTCACCAGTTTCAGAGGCATTTAGAACAGCACAAGAATAGGCAAGGCATAGAAGGATACAGGCCTAATGCAGGCAAACGTGACGAATGAAAGTGAATAAAAAGGCCAGCATGAATGTGGTGGGCCAAAGGGCCTATTTCTGTGCTGTACAAATCTATGATTCTATTTAGAAATATGTACAATTCGACAATGCACATGGCAGATTGATTGGAAAAGTACAAGCCCATGGACTCCAAGGGAAAGTGTCAACTTGGAGGCTGGAGATGTTTTTGATGGAATAAAAACTAAAGGGACACATGTAATGTTCAAAATTATGAGGGAACTGGACAGTGTGAATGGGGAAAACTGCAAATGCCAGAAATTTGAAATAAAAATAGAACATGCTGGAAAAACTGAGCAGGTCAGACAGCATCTGTAGGAAGGGAAACAGCTAATGTTTTGGGTCTGTGATCCTATGTTTTTCCAGCATTTTCTGTGAATAGGAAGTACCTATTTCACCACAGTGAGTTTAGTAAATCTATTTTCCTAGTTAATTAGCAGAAAGACCAGAAAGAGGCCGATGTAAGATATTTTCTCTGAAATAAGAGTGTGAGCTTGAAGCTCAATGGTCAGGCCTGGAGGAGGCAGACATGGTCCTCACATTTAAAGAGGACCTGGACAAGCACTTGAGGAGATGTCACTGACAGGACCATGAGGGCCGAGAAGTGGGAATAGCTAAGTTGATCCATTTTTGGCAGTTTAGATATGATGGATTGAATGACTTCCTTCTGTGCCACAAACGTCTACAACTCCAGGAAACTGTCAGGATGATCTACGCTTTGCAGCCAACTATCTACCTCTACAGGAAGTAGAGCCAGCCAATGGAACACCACAACAGCAACTTGAAATTTCTGGCAAACTGGCATGTACCATCTCACCCTGCCAATGCTGTGAAGTGGGCTATTGTACTGGTTAAATTGTAATAGGTTTACATCTACAAACAAGTACTAATAATCCTTGTGGGAGGCTTTTGATCAACTGCAATGGAAGCCTAGTACGGTTCAAATGGCAGTTCTGCCAGAGTTGTGAAGTGTTCGTTGGTGTCACACATTGGGTATGCTTTGAATAGGTGTCCACATTATGCCAAGACGTTGAAACAAGTCAAAGAGTCATAAAGCACAGTAACAGGACCTGTGGTGCACTTCCATGCCAACCACCAATTTCCCATCTATACTGATCTCATTTACCAGTACTTGGTCCCTAGTCTTCTATGCATTGGTGTCTTAATTGCTCAGCTAGGTGCTTATTAAATTGGTGGGAGTACCTGATTCCACCAACCTCCCAGGCAATGTGTTCCAAATTTCAACTACTTCCTAGGTGAAATAAATTCATCTTCAGATCCCCTCTGAACCTCTCATCCTCATCATAAACCTGTGCCCTCTCGTTTTAGATACCTCTGCAATGGGGAGAAGTTTCCTACTACCTACCCTATCTATACCTCTCATTATTTTGTATACCTCCACTAGGCTCCCTCTCAGCATCTTCTGCTCAAAGGAAAACAGTCTATTCAGTCTCTCCCCATGATTGAAACACTCCTCTATTTAAGAGTCTGTCTAAATGCCTCTCATAGTAATTGTACCTGATTCCACCACCAACTCTGACAGTGCATTCCATATATCAACAACTCTGGATATATATATAAAAAATTACTGCAGATCCACTTTCACCTTAAACCCATATCCTCTTGTTGAGGAAAAATGATTTTGCCCATCTACCTCGTAATTATATACTTCTGCCAGGAGAACAAATCCAGCCTATCCAATCCCTCCTCATAACAATCATCCTCTACCCAGGCAAAATCCTGGTGAACCTCCTCTGCAATGCAATCACCTCATTCCTACTGTGTGGTAAACAGAACTGCACACAGTAACTGTGGACTAACCAACATTTTATAAAGTTGTACCATAACCTCCCTGTTCTTATATTCTAGGCCCCAGTCCAGTATCCTATTTGTCTTCTTCACCAACTAATCTACTTGTTCTCCCACCTTCAAGGGATCCTTGGACTTCGACATACAAGTCCCTCTGTTCCTCAATACTCCCTACAGGCCCGCCATTCATTGTGCAAATGTCTATCAAATACAACAGTTACATTTTTTTTCAATGGGCACAAGGTCAGTTTGAAGGAATGCAGATTATTCCAAGTATCTGACGACTAATCAGCAGCACCATGCATGTTTGCATTTGTTACAAGATTGCAGGAAAGTTTATCTAAAAAGACCTGTGTGAGGAGCTTCCACTTGTGTCTTCCTGGAAATAGTGCAATCAAGGTAACTTGTGCCTCTGCTCTTTCTTGCAAAGTGAAAAAATGATAAAATCAAGAATTTTTTTCTTCTTTTAATAAGGTTCATCTTTGGAGAAGCTCCATGGACAGAGACTTATTTTCAGTGCCAAAAGAATGCTAACGAATGTAGCGGAATGCAACAACATTGCTGTATTGCAGCCCCAATTAATTCAATTTACTTACAAAATTCAGGCCTCACTTAAACAATTTATAAATAATCAACAGTTATCAATTTATTGCAGGTTTTCAGATTTTATTTTAGAAGCTGAAGGCAAGACCCCAAGATCCAAAAAATCTGAGGAGTCAGAGCAGCTACTATTCCAGTGGATACAACTGGTTTCATATTAACACAATCACCCTCAAAAGCTGTTAAAACTGTCCAGCTTTAGAAGTTCACACAGAAATGTTCAGTTCACAAAATTCTTGACTGTCTCGATGTTTGTCATTAATCACTTGGTCAGATTATTCCTTTAAATCCTAAAAAGAAGAGAAAACAAAATAAGCCAAGGAATGTATTAAATATACAAGTAATATCTTTAGTTCAGGACAGCTCGAAATTTCTGTGTTAGCAAATATTTTCCTTGACTTTTTGGCTACAGGAATACCTTTCACAGAGAAACCATTGTTACCGACCAGTCGACTACATATTGTAAAGTCTTACTGATCCAACTGACATCCCACTGGCTTCATTGACTAAACAATATGCAAGTTAAAAAAAATTGGACAGGGTGGAACTATAATAAAGCAAAGTAAGAGAGATGCATCTGGAATGTAAATATAAAATATAAAAAATGTGAGTGATCAGATTGGAGCCTGCAGGACAAGAAGGACAAATAGAGTAGATACACTATTTGCTGATTATACAACTTTTACTGAGCATCTAACAAGACAGGATCAATTGCACGGCCAATTCAAATAAGACTAGGTGGATTGACCATTCAGTTCTATAAAACATTCCAAAATCAACGGTCTATAGATTCCAACCAAGTAAGCATCCCAACCGAGATCAATTCTGAAGTGATAGGTAATTAATACAACAGTACATTTCAACTTTAAATCAATACTTTGTAAAAATTAAGTTTGACATATTTTATGTCTCAAGGTATGCCCATGGCCTCAGTGAAATGCTTATTTATGGAGTGCTGGAACTATTCAATTTTTAAAATTATATTCCTCAGCCAACCCAAAACATCGACTGTCCATTTCCCTCCATTGATGCTGCCTGACCCACTGAGTTCCTCCAGCATCTTGCGTGTTGCTCCAAATTCCAACATCCACAGTCTCTTCTGTCTCTGTTATTCTTCCCCATCTCTGTAGCCATCTGCAACCAACTCCCAAACAGTCCACTGCTGTGACTTCATCTTCACTATTTGCTTCACCCACTTTTGGGAGCCATTCCTTCAAACATCCAATGCTGCCCTCTTGAATTCTATTTACAAATCCTACCATCACTCCTATCATATCATCTTTCATGCTAGCCTTTATGACTAAAACTTTCATTATTCTTTCCAAAAGTTACTACCTATTTTGTCTCTATCTGCTCAATACGTAAAGTCTGGCATTTATCACCCCTTTCTTTTTAAAAAACCTTCCAGCACATTACTCAGGGAGCTAGTCTTCAGGTGCAAGGTTAAGGCTAAAGTTGATTACTAGAAAAAAAGCACATGAAGGACCAAGGGCAAAGTGTGAAATTAAACAGAGAAATCCAGGAAAATACAAATACATTTATTCATGATGCTAAGTTGGCTTTTAGTAGCAAAATTGTAAATGACTTAAGAATCAAGTATTCAGCTCCTGAGAAAGAACAGAAAGATGACAGAGGAGTACACATTGTGTAGACTTACTGATTCAAGTGCATCCCGTTGGTTTGATTCATGATCCATTACATAGATTGCATTTGGAACGTTAAATACAGGTCTGGGTCTCCCTTCCCAAGGAAGGGGAACCTTGTGATTGTGGAGATTGCAGCAAAGCTTCCCAAGATTGATTCCAGGGAAGGGGTGATGGGAGGATTATCTTATGAGGGGAGATTATGCAGAGTCGGCCTGTATTTTTTACTTTAAAAGAATTGGAAGTGATCTCATCGAAACACAAAACATTTTCAAGGCGGTTAATGTGGTGGACGCAGAGACAATGATTCTTCTGACTGGGAATGACTAGAACCAGGAATTAGAGCCTCAAAATAAGAGGAAAATCTTGCTTGACTGAGATGAAATTTTTTCACCAAGTTGTGAATTTGGAAATTTTCCCCAAGGCCATTGTGTATACAGGTGATCTGTGTTATAGCCATTTGGGTTATGGAAATTCACCCTTACAGAATTACAAAATTCACAAATCTCTACCCAAATATTTGAGATAAGGAGTAAAATTCACTCATGGAATTTGTGAAAAAAAAAGTAAAATTAACACAGTTCTATTTTTCAAACACATGCTGTTTGATGCATACACAGATGGCACAGCTTTGCATAATGGAAAATAATACAAACCTCCATCCGCCACCCCCACCCCCCACTTAACGCAGGGGTTGGCCAGAGGTATTTGTAGCTGACATTAATAGATATTTGGATATTGAGGGAATCAGACGGTGTCGGTACAGGAAAATGATTTTAAGGTAAAAATTCAGCCACAATCTTATTGAATGGGGGAGCAACTGCCTAGTACTGTATACCCAATATCCTGCCCCTTCTTCTATTTCTTACATACTTTTGTTCTTATGGGGCAACTAATTTAGAGGCTCCTAAGGCTCAAACACAGTGGAAGATTTAATGGGAGAAATAATCAGAGGTTCAGAAGATGTGCTATTTTTATCACATTTGGAATGAAGGGAGGGAGCAATCATTCAGAAATTACACAAAATTATCCAGGAAGGGTGAAAAGTCAGTCAGTACTTAGTTATTATCTACAAAGCCAATCTACAAATCCAAACAATGTTTTATTCTGGTACACTATATTTAATAATGATCTGTAGATTCCAAGTCGTAAGCAATTCCAAACGGTTGTGCTTTTGGACACTAAGTGCAGACACTGCAGATTACGTGGCTTGGAGACTACTCTGAAGTTTCCAAGACATTTGGAACTACCAAAGACTGTCATAACAGAGATTGGTCATTAATATTAGTTGAACTTCATTATCATTTTAGTTAAAACTAATACATTGAGGTAGATTTTCACTTGATTTATACAATATGACTTTTCGCACTGACTACAAGTTTCTGATAAAATGAAACAGTGACTTACCATTAAACTACTGAGATCTTCATTCACTCTTGAATTTTCCTTTTATGTATGGGATACGACCAACAACAGCTTTCCAGTCTGTAGCATAGATCAGCACGACACCACCCACAGCTCCCCATGTCATCATCGTTGGAATCCTAGAAAACAAAATTATATAAAATGTGTAAATCTTGTTTATTGTGCTTCAGTGCCTTTGGCCTTAATAATGGCTCGATGAATGATCATACCATATGTTCAGCTCCAATTATTCTGTGTAGTTTCACTGTAAAGATCAATATTCATTTTTTTTCAAGGCTTATTCCCTTTATTTGATACATCTTTTAAGTAGCTCAAGATAAATGGTTTCCCTCCTTTCAAAATATTTTTTTTGACAGTTAGGATTACAAAGGAAATGTAACTAATTAACCATACAATAAAATTACTTGCTCTAAGATGAACTGCAATGCAAATATACAGGACTCCCATTTTTATTACATTAGCAAACAATAACACCAACCCCATTTTCTCTTTAACCCTGACCCACCTTTAACTTCTCTATTGATTTGATTCCAATCTTTCTAAAATGTATGGAAAACAGAAAGCTACAACTGACTGCAGATGCTGGAATCTGGAGCAACAAATAATGTGCTGGAGGAACTCAGCCTGTCGAGCAGCATCTGTGGGAGGAAAGAAATTGTCGATGTTTCGGGTCAAAGCCCTGCATCAGGACTGACGAGCTACAGAAAGAAATACACCTCCTATTTTAATTTCAACTCTGTGAACCTTTCAAAACTTGATGCCAAGATAGAGTACAAATTACTTTAAGAATCTCAACAGAATCTGCAGTGTAGATCCTGGGAAACTAGATGTTTTAATCCACATTTAGCATCACTGATGTAAAATTATCAATCATTTTCACGAGATGAATTTTGAGAGAGGATGTGGACTTCAAGTAGAAATATTAAAAGACAATTCAATGCTTACATCAGATGTCATTGTGAAATGTGTAGCTTCTATTTTGGTTAACAAAAGTTTTGAACATTTGATTTGGAGCAAATAAACTGATGGTGCTCCCCACTCCTGCACTTTGAGGGAAGTATGGGGGGGATCCAGAGGCTAGATTCTGCATTGACATATTCTTCATGAGTCCTTACAATACATAGGCTCAAAACTTCCAATGACATGTGGTACTAAAAGGTGTGCACACACAGGATTTTTAATATAGTATAGTTAAATGGAATAAAACATTGGTGTCTCTTTTTCCATTCACCCAATTTATATTCTGAATTTCCAAAACAAATTTTTATGTGTTTTCGTGCTCATAGAAAAGGTGGCTGGATTTCCTCATGATGTTACACTTTCCTTCCGATGATAATTTGAATGCCCAAGATCAATAAGGGTGGCAGGTTGTTGCAGCAGGTAACACTGCTGTCTCTCTCAAGCTAGAGGGACCCAGGTTTGATACGGACTTTTTGAGTGTTTTTCGTGTGGAGTTTACACATTCACCCCAAGACCCGGGCATTTCTGCTGGGAGCTCTGGTTTTCTCCCACATCCCAAAGACATGCTAGTAGGTTAACTCACTACAGTAAATTACAACCCTCCCTCCACTCCAACCCAGTATGGGTTAAGTGGCAAAAGAATCAAAGAGGAGTCAATGGAGATGAGAGAGAACAAGTTACATGGCTATGGGGAAATAGGGGACTGATGGGATTGCTCTTTTGGGAATCGGTTTGGAACCAATGGACCAAATGGTCTTCTTGTGTTTCATAATAAGCAAGCCAGCAGTATTTTGCATGTAAATTGCGGTTTTTCACTCATGACTCAAAATCAGCGAGTAGGAATTACAAATCCAATTAAAACTAAACCCTGCCTAGCCCACCTTTATGAGCACATCTAGATCTGTAACAAATACACCCAAGGAAATCAGATTTATCATACATTTGCAAAATCTAGCTAAGTGATTAGAAAGTGACACATTAGTAATTTTAATTGATTACACTGACTGAGATTTTCTAACTGGAAACTTCAACTGATCATCAAACCTAGAGGTCACATTAGCACTCAGTGAAGCATGAGGAGGAGGTTGGATGGTCTTTAAATAAGATCAGGGAAATTGCAGTATCTGTTAAAAATTGTGGAGAAGTGACTCAAATGGAAGCTTTAGCTTTTACTTGACTTTTGTAGAGTACAATTACAAGGATTTCATCCCCATATTAAGCTCAGGAAGCCACTTCTTCCCCCAACCCAAGCCTCTACTCTCTTTATTTCTATCGGCTGTTCCCTAGCAATATCATCCAAAAACGTCAGGTGTCACATGTTTACTGATGACTCAGTCACCTGCATCAAATCTTCCATTTCTGTCAGTCCTGAGTGAGCTGATACTTCCTCCAATTCACTGTTAGGAATATTGATGTCATTTTTCTTTAGCCCACAGCAACTTTTATCCCTTCACCACAGATAGCATTCATTCCTTGACCATGGTCTCAAGCTCAAGCAGTTTACTTGAAATTTCTACATTCTATTGGCATTGAGTGAGCTATCACTACAGCCATCAACATTTAGTTCCAAATGCTGCAATCCATTTGCTGGTGGAACCCTCACTAGCTAAATACTACCTTCAGATTCAATTTGCCCAATGCTTTACAACCTGCATAAACATGCTGGTTCAAAATTCCATTGCCTATAGCTTAACTCTCAACACATCTCCCTCACCCCCCAATCGTTCAAGCTTACTAACATCTGTTAGTTCCTGTTCACCAATAACTTGTTTGATTCCCTCCATGGCCTTCTCTCCACAGATATCAATGATATCCTGCAGCCCATAGCCTCCGAAAGTTCTGTATTCCTCAATTCTGACCTGTTATGTGTCACCCAGTTGCTCTGTCCTACTATTGTCATGTCATTAACAATCTAGGTTCCAAGTTTTCAAAGTACTTCCGCAAATCTCTCTCTCTCTTCCTTTAAGAGCCTCCTTAAAATCTACCTCATTGACCAAGATCTTGGTCACATTTCCTAATGGCTCCTCCTATGAATTGGTTATAACTTTATTTTGTAATGTACTGAAGCATCCAGCGATAACTTATCCTGGTAAAAGAATATTAACACAGCATTGCAGTGACAGGTGAGTTGTTGCAGTGCTTTTACAACACATCTACAAAAGGCAGTGCATTGCTGATGTGGGAATGGTGGATAGAGTTCAGCAGGAGCAGCAACTATGCAAAATACTATCAACACAAGCATGTTAGCCAGTGGTGAAAAGTCCATGACATTCCTAATTTTAGCTTTATTAGGAAGAATTTCAATGGCGGTTCATTCATCACAGAGTAGACAACTTCAACACTGCTCCTCCTGCAGCTCTGTTGTTATGTACAGCCCAGATAAAACTTCCAGTCATTGATGGTCTTTGATGAT
>JARFYF010000057.1:29356418-29369179 GCA_030265395.1 Rhina ancylostomus | reverse complement strand
CCAGGAGAAAGAGAGAAAGAGATACTGGAGTACCTGGCGCAAACCAGCAGTCACAGGGAGAACTGACAGCACCGGAGGTCAAGATTGAATCCTGATCACTCAAGCCATGAAGCAGCATCTTTCCCAGCTGTGCTTCCTAAAGTGGACATGATGGAAACAGCAGGCTGTTTCGTGCAAAGTTAAAGCACATGGGATAGGGGGCAATTTATTGACCAATGGGCAGGGATTTGCAATCTTATGATTTAGATGTGGAAATCAAATGCATCTCCAAGCTTGCCGACAACAACGCTGGGTGGGATTTTGAGCAGGATACAGCAAGGCTCTTGATTGAGGGAATGGGTAAATGCAGACAAATTAAAACGTTATCCAAAATAAAAAGGCATTTTATCACCTCAATGCTGATAGATCAGGAATAGGCAAGGTGCAATGTTGATGAGAGGAGGCTGTTAAGTCTGTAAGCTGGTAATACCTGCATTTACTACATGGGGGTCTCCCACTCACTGCTGCTGGTGGGAGGAATCATAACAATTGCCAAATGACCATGTCCAACTAAAGCAGCAAATCCAGCAACAATGAATTTGAGATAAAAGATCCTGAAGTTGCCCACGTCACAGTACTTGAGACACCTGGCCCAAGGACGTGCACTGAGTGTGTCAGAGCACCAAACCCATGTTCGGTTTGAGGTGCCCATTAACTAATTGCATAAAACTAAAATTTTCATAACATTACAAAAGGAAGGGGGTAATAACTTGTTTTGGAATGAAGGCAAAAATCAGGAAAAGAAGGATTTAAAACAGGCAAAAGATAACCATGTGGTGAAAAAAAACTGTAGATGCTGAAAATCTGCAATAAAAAAAGTGGTGGAAACACTCACCAGGTTAGGCAGCATCTGTGGAGACACACAGTTTGGGTATAAAACTTTCATTGTATTTGCCCCAGAAAATATTGAAAATGCTGCTTAACTGTGCATACGTAAACAATTGTAATCAAGTTCTCCTCCCCATCATTGCTTAATCCATTGCAATTTACGCTCCCTCTCAAATGGGGACAGTTGACAGTCAACCTAATCTCGAGCTGCACATACAATGCACAGCCAATAGAAATTTGAATCTTGCCCTACCTGAATTTACAAGGAATCTTAGTACCTAACATTTTACTCATCAATTTTATAACATTCATGTCCTCATGTGATTGAGCACATCTCAGCCGATGTGTTTCTTCTGAAGAGCACCATCTCCACCAGTGTTGAGAAGATACATCATATACATTCACAAAAGTGATGAACAAAATGGTCACAGCACCAAATTCGGAGCTCAACCTGGTGGCTTTTTCCCTTTGGGCACAATTCTCTGAGAGCAGATTCGGAAGACTCATTTTCTTCCCAAACATTTTTATTCTCCCTTTGCTTCAACTCAAAACACCCAAGCCCAACTCAACTTTTTCCTCTAAATTGATACAAGCTGTAGTGTCCTGCAAAACAAAAATAAACATTCCCAAATAGTCAACTTTTTGAGGTTAATATAACAGAAGTAATGCCAAGGGATTATTACAGGGGGAGATGATGTCTGAAAGTGTTAGAAGAGGAATCAATATGAACCAGAATTTATATAGTTAAGTACTTAGAACTTCCTTTTAGTCCCTAAAACTGCAAAATAATTCTAAAATGCTTTCCAGGAATGGGGTCAACAAGGTGCTAAAACACCTCTTGAAATAAAATTACTCAGTAATGAAGCTTTTAAAGTTCTCAGTAGCACTCTCCTCAGAACCATGCTAATTTCAAGTCAATGGACAATTACTAACAGAAACCAACATCCTTTCTGAAACTCAAATCCAAATCTCTTTGGAAAAATCAAAAGGGATGTAGAGCTATTTTTGGTCAAAGCTGTGGGGAAAAGATACAAATGCTCCTGTTGATTTATTCCCTCTCATTGAACATAGAACAGTGCAGCACAGGACAGGCCATTCGGCCCACAATGTTGTGCCAATCTTGATGCCAGTTTATGCTAAATGTCCTCTTCCTGTGTATCATCCATATCCCTCCATTTTCTTTATATTCATGTGTATCTGAAAGCCTCAAGCTCCCCCAAATTGACTGCTTCCACTACTAATGCTGGTAACCCATTCCAGGCACCTCCCACTGTACAAAAATAAAACTTGCCCCCCATGTCACCTTTAAGTTGACCACCCCCCAACCTTAAAATCACTTAGTGTGTTGAATTAAGGATAGTTTTCAATGACAAAGAATGTTGCCATACCTTGAATCATCTACTACCTTGGAAGCACGAGTTCAATGGACAAAGGATAGAATTTGGAATTAAAATTTGAAGATTTGCCAAATCAGATACCATTAGTCCAGGGGCAGGGAAGATGGGAAAGAGGGACAACCAGCATCTCCATGCAACACGTCCTCCACCCTGCATAATCACAGCCCTCATCTGTTCATCCTCTGACAATGAACGTGCAAACTGTTCCCCCCAAAATGGCAACTTTAAATCTTGAATACACCCCTGACAATCCCCAATTTACCTGTCACACTCTGGTTTACTCACAGTCTTTTATTCTTGAATGAGGCAGTGCAATGTTGCGCTAAATCAGTGCAATGAAGAGGGATCCCAAGAGAAACAGAAGCAGGAAGTGGAGGAAAACAAACAGGAAGGGGAGGAGAGAGATAAACAAGGGGTAGAGGCAAAAGGTAAGTGAGTGCATTGCCCAACCTCGTGATGTTTCTCCTTTTGTCGCTAATGAAAAGATAACTTAATGATAGAGGTTGTGGAGTAAATATCAAATCAGAGGACCAGGTGAAACGTTCCTGCTTTACTTCAGGAAATTCCACAGGATCTCTCATTTCCATTCACAAGGCAGAGTGGGGCCTCACCTTCACATCTTGTTCTGAGAGAAGGACACAGACGTAAACCAACAATCCATGATGAAGTCTTTGAGGGAGAACTTCAGTCCACACTTCTGGCTCAGAGCAGAATTGCTACTAAAAGGCTCAACATACATTTAGAGCCAAAATGTGTTATATGTAGACATTTCACTAGCTGTATACATAACTGGTAGTAATTTTTGCTTGACTGATCCGAGGAGAAAAAACCTAGCCAGATGTACAGCACAGCCTCAAATCTCAAGTACTTTACAAATAATTGATTAAAATAACAAGTCATAAATGCTACAATCCATATGAACAAAAGCCAGAAGAATGCAGTTACAAGTACACTGCCAGATAACACTAAGCATGATGAGACCATTGTTTGTAGTTCAGTAAGATGTACATTTTTGAATTGGGAACTTTTTGCCATTATTACAAAAATAAATGAAAGACTACAAATGCAAATTATAACTGACCATTTCCACAAAATATTTTTGCTAATTTACACAGCAAAAAGGTTAAGGAAACACTTCTTTAAATTTAAGGTAAACCCTTTATTACAATGACATTGGGTATACAAGATTAAACGGACATTAAAAAGGAGGGGCATTCCTGTTATAAAAATGGCACATTTATTGCTACATTACTGTTATATACATGACAGTTCTCATTAACTACTAAGACAAAAGGAAATGGTTTAAACTACTTTTCTGAATACTCCAGCCAGCTGTTTTGATGCTTGTATAAATACAAAAAAAAACACAAGGAACTCGAGGCACTCAGCAACACAATCAGAAATCTAATTGTGCAACATTTAAGTACTGTATGGGTGCTAGAAGAAGCTTTACCTACATGTAGTAAAATAAACTTCTGGAATCAGACATTGAGTAAAAATCTACAAAAAGTAACATTCGGAATCCAAGACATTTTCAAGATTTATGGTATAAAAGGATCGCTGTTGTGAAAATAAGCCAACTTTTTTTCCTTAAATTTCACTTTGTAAGGGTATACTGCAAGTCTTTTCTTAGCAAAAAAGCACTAGACAAAAAAAGAGGCTTTTAATGAAATGTTAGGCACTGGTCATTTTTCATTCTGTCCACATTGCATCACAAGTACAAGAATGAAAAGGCCACATGTAATTTTTTTTTAACTATTACATACATCTGCAATACTCAAAATGAGCTGAGAAATGTCACTGCACAATATTTAATGCAGTTCTAGAAATGTCAGGCATTTTACCCTCAAATGTCAAAAACTTTGTTCATTCAGTCCCACGGTTTTGTCCGTTTTCCACTTGTTCACATCTTTTGTTTTTTTTAAAAATAAAAAAAGTTATGTCAAAGGTACTGTGTCTTCTGCTTGGCTGGTGAAAGTCTGTGAATATGTTCTCAGTGGAAGACTGATTCCGTGTTTTATTTGCAATGGGTTCGTTTCCACAGTACGCAGGCTGCTGTAGAAATGAATTCAGCTTGGCATAAGGCAAGCCACTGTTACACAAGTTGCTCACATCCATATTAGATTCCACAACCAATTCATATGAATTTTAAACATTTGAACATTACATTGTGCAGGAATCTACAAAATGGTGGGAACTTTCCCCACTCTTGAACAAGTCCATGACAAACCTATGGTCATACAATACCTAGAATCTGCAGCATTATTTGCTGCAATTTGAAAGTCTTCAAAGACCTTTCAAGTTCTGAGTACACACTATGTCCAGCTACCTTAAAAAACTACAATGTAAAGTCTAATAATGCAAAAATATAGTTTTGCTCATTTTACATAAAATAACTCCCTACAAATGAATGAACTAGCTTTTGTAATGCACTCATCATGTTGGCCCTCCAGATTTACCTGATCGTAAAGGCAGGGCAGAGAAGGTCTGTAGAATATTTTGTCCGTTGGCTAACAATCCCCTCCCACCCCCCAGCCAACTACTAGGGAGACATGGAGTGGTCATGTGTCAAATAAGTAAGACAAATATTTTCTGGGAATGCTGCAAACCAAGGACATCAAAAGTTTTCTTTTTTTTAAAACAATAAGACCAATTGCTTACAAAACAAGCAAAAAAAGGACTTTTGAAATTTTGTTCCAAAACAACCTCGCATCCTTGTAAGTTTCATTAAAACATACTGGGATTTAACATAAGCTCAGGCACTAACTCCTTTCTTCCACTATGGGGAAGGTCTTTTCCCCCCTTTGGGCTGTAGAAAAAAACCTTTTGCAGCACAGAGATCCAGTACTTCAAATGATATGCATCGACTGTCCCCCCTTTTTAGATAGATATGGCAAATGCACATGTTCACATTTGCAATTCTGATCCAGAAAAAGGATTTGTCAGTTTATCATTTTGTTTTTGGCAGAACAAGGTTTCTTCCTCAAGGAGAAAGATGACAGATGATGTGTCGTTCTTGCTCACCACCTTCAGTTAAACCAGGCAGACGGAGCTGGAGAGAAATAGAAATACTAATAGTTAGGCGATCTTAACATTCGAGAGTTATTAACAACTCATTCCTAACCAATACTTCAAATTCTATAAAGGCATTACATGACCAATAAAACCAACTCTCTAAAATAGTTCACGTCGGGAAAAACTCACAAGCAAGTAGTTAAAAAGTTCTATTACATATGCTACACTTTGAAAGAATTATAGCTGAACGAAGTTGTGGTTTTGGCTTTTGAAAGAGACATTTGGATGACTCAACCAAACAATAACAGTTTCTATTTAAATGACATCTTTAATCCAGTAAAGACCATCTGACCACACTCTTTTTGTGGTTTAAGTTAGGAAAAGAGGTTCCAGGGGGGAGTTCCAGAGCTGTACTCTTAAGTAACTGAAAACACAGCTAGAAATAGTGGAAATGTTTAAGGGGATGTGCACATTAGGGGAGGCTAGTGTTTGAGGACTTTGTATGTCAGAGTTTTAGAACTAGAGAAGTGAAGCTTGAGAAACTTGAAGGATGACAGTTTTAGCAATGACTCATTACTTAATGGGTCAGCAAGGAGAGGGGAAAGTGGGTGATGACTTTGTATTATTTAGGGTGCAGGTAACAGAGTTTTCAACATACAATGTTGGTCAATATAGTTAAGGATTCAAACATATCAATGAAAAAAAAGTTTAAATGGAAAGTGATACATTTCTCACACAAACTTAACCGAGCGATTGAATGAGTTACTGGGAAAAGAATAATTGAGCAGGGCGAACATTCAGACTATGAAAGTGGCATGAATCTAATGGTGCCAAAGTGGTTTCCTGTTCATAATAACATTTCTATTCTCAAATGAACGTTTCTACTTATTGATCATTTTGTTAACACGAACTCAAATTAAGCAATCTTTTTCCACATTGTAGATGATGTACCAGTGCCTGTGTTACTGATTCATCCCTTAAAAACTTCGGGGTTGAGTACTGAACAATTTTACATTCAAAGGAGCAGGACTGGATGGCAGAAGTGGCACAGCAGTTGGTGCTGCCACCTAGGGTTGATCCTGAATGACCTTGGGGACAGGGAAATAGGACTGATCTCATCTGAAGTAGCAGATAAAACGAGTGTTTTGGTAGCATATCATATTTGATAAATCAAGGGGAATTAGACCAAGAGTTATTTTTCATGTGCAAACTGATCCAACCAGTATTAGCAAGATGCAACAGCCAAACGCAGCATAGAAATCAGCCAAATTTTATACGAGTGTTGTAGTAGGGGCCAGTAAATTAGCTTTCGGGATCAGAGCCTGGCCAATCCCTTTCCTACCAATACTCAAGGCAAACTTTAAAATCTGATTCACTCATTAATATACAATTATTACCTCTCTAACAGTCCCTTAGTATGACAAGATGGATTCATGACCTCAATCTACCTCGTTATGACTTTGCACCTTATGGTCTGCCTGCACTCTCTCTACAACTTTCTCTACAGCGGTTACACTTTATTCTGCATTCTGTTATTGTTTTACCTCAATGCACTGGGCAATGAAATGATCTGTATGAATGGTATGCAAGACAAGATTTTCCACTGTACATCAGTACCTATGACAATAATAAACCAATTCCAAGTTTGTATTAGATGTACAAGTGAGCACCCAAACTGTTACAGCAGTTTTTGTTACTTATTAGTATACAAGTTGTTTCTATTATTTAGATGTTACTGGTTGATATTTACCTCCTACATGTGGCTCACTGTGTTGTGATTATCTCCCAGACCAGGATGTGCAGCTGGAAGAGGCAGTGGCTGTTCCCCTACTACTGCAGATACCTTCTCCTCTTCCCTTCGTTTAAGGCAGGCAGCTTTAGGATTCAAATTACGTTCTATAGATGAAGTAATACAGAGAAATGTTAAAACACAAATCATTAAAAAAAATGAATGATAGAAATATCTAGCAAGAAATCCTTGGATATATCCTTCAACACAATCACCTTTGCTTTTACAAAATTAAAAAGACAGACATTTTAATTAAAAATCTGGAATTGTACACTAATGACAGATTCCCTTCAAAGTAATCAAACAATTGTGCTACACAGCATTTGCAGTGGCTTAATATTTATGGAGAAGCTATAAAAAAAAACTATGCCTCAATAAAAATACTATGCCAGATCAAAGATTGATTATGAGTATTTAAATACATTGCTGTGAGATCAAAGACCAGAACATGTGGTTAAAATGAGCAGTGATGGCCCTCCTACAGCAGATAGCTTCTCTTCGTTTCAGGCTGTTTAATTCTTTCACTCAGTTCAGCCCACTCATTAAAAGTAATACACAATATTTAATAATGCAATTCATTGACATATCTGAGAAGTATCTTCTCCATTTATTGCGGACAAAATATTTCAATGGTTGAAGAAAAATCCGATGTGTTCCCACATCTCAGATTGAACACTGCTTTTTGCTACAACACCCTTACATCCAATCAATTCATTCCAAATGTGACAAATGCTTTTAGTGCAGAGAGAATGGATTGTTTCCTTCCAATTATGCCCTGCTTCTGGAGTCCTTAAACTACATTGATTTGGCAGATCTTGAAAGGGCAGAGTCCCAACTTAATTTTTGTACAATTTGAATGCCTCCCAATGCACCCATATCTGGGAGCATTCCCAGTGGAATGGAACACAACCAGGAGAATGAAGGACAGGCAGAGTGAGATAAGCTGTTAGAAGAGGGGGAAAGGACACAAGCAAGGTGCAGAGTTGACCAAGCTCCTCCTGGCTTTTAATCTGAATAATTGTAAAACTGTAGCCACAGGCACAATGAAAAGATGAACAGAGTAAAACACTGAGAATTAAGTAAGTGCGTAATTACTATAATAATAATTTGTACGAGCTGCTGTTTCTGCTTAGTTGTGAAAAGGATCTCTGGGTTTGTAATTACACAGAGACATCAGGATGGTAACTCTTCCATGCAATAACCTTTCAACATAATGGTAGACCTTTCACTGTAATCAGTTGTTTCATTTATTATTAAAAGGTGTTCGAGTATCTGTGCGTGGGAGATTTGGTTTGGAAAAACAAAGCGGTCAAATCTCACCCTGTGAGATGTTCTCCAGAGTGGAGCTCCAACACCACAATGGCTCTAAAGTGGCAGGGGCACGTGTAACCATGAGAACCAATGAAATTAAGTGGGACTCTGTCCAACTTCATACTTGGACGTTGACTGAGTGGTCCTAGTCCAGGGGTTGAGTGATAAGGCCCAAGAACGTGGAAGAAAAATTCACACGGGCAGAAGGACAACACGGAAGTCATCACTTGTCCAAGAGGGGTCAGAGGCAAAAGGGGAGTGAGCTGCTCAGCAACTCTTGCCTGTTAAGTACTGATTATGTACTCAATCTCTTGATCTTGTACCAAAACTATTTCATATTGTCTTGATCAAGAACCTGTTCCATTCTTTTGCAAGTTCTTCAACAAGATCTTCAATTAGAACAACATAGGGTGTCTGCACTTCCCCACAAACATTCTCAATGAAATATGTGATGTGTCCCAACCTCAGAGGTCAAGACCATTTGGCGTGAAGCTGCGGAAGTCCCAGTAGTATTTATTTTTGCAGTGTACGGCATTCATGCATTAGCGACATCATACAGTTTCTGTTCCGAGTTGAGCAGCTCTTGTGCCAGTGCTTTGCAAGAATTCCTCACTGTTCAGACTGCTAGTGACTCCACAGACAAAACACTACAAAGGCAACATTTCTACACAGAATCGCAATCAGATGCAATTCCATAGCCTGTGCCTAGCTGGCAGGGAGATCAACACCCAGCACCCTGGCAGCAGTCAGCGCACCCATTCGGCTCTGTTCACTGCGACGTCTGCATCTCAGCCGCCAAACGCAACTGAGGGATGACCTCAGGGTCAAAGGCTCTCCACTTCGCACTTGGAGCTTGAGATTCAAGCACATCTGGGCAGCACGCAAGAGAATGAATGGTCTGCTACCACACAGTGCGATTAAACAGACTGCTGCCAAGCTCAAGCATGAATCTTGCTCCCTAGGGTGCTCCAAGCAAGCCCTGGTATACCCTTGATTCAAGGGAGTCTGCTGAGGTTATTGAGGGTGTGGCACTCAGAAGGGTCAGTCCCTGCAGCATCCTCAGTGAGCAGCTGCAGAACATGAGGCAGTGGGGGGAGGTGGAGGAGAGAGGGAGGGGGAGAAAAAAAACATCCACTCTCGGAGATGGCATCTTTCTGATTGCGCTGACTAACCCATTCAACTCCACGACCAATAAATACAACACTAATTCCCCCATTTTACGGTGTTGTAGAGGCTGTGGTGACCAACTTGGCTGCAATGCACAGATATTGACACTGTGGGTACTTTAGAGACCCGCTTAGTTGAGGGGAAAGCACAGAGTGTGACAGGGCAGTTATCCCACAGCCAGGGTCGGAGAAGTGGACAGTGAAGGACAAAGCTCTGGGGAGGGAGGAGGAGAGGTGCGCACATTTATGCCCACAGCTCATAAAACAGAAGAGATTACAGGGATTAACAAAATGTGAGGACACCATGGTCATTCACAGCTGATCACTGACGTTAAAACCTGTTGCAATTGTGGCCTTTTGCATGCAAGGCAAAGTGATCCATAGTGCCGATCCACATCCATTCATTCATTACAGGCTCACTGCTGCTGTTGGTGGGATGATTCTGCCCAGGAAGTGTGTGAGCGTCAAATTAAATCTTGGTTGACAAGGCTGACCAGCGGGAAGTGTGCAAGTTGCACGGTGTGTTTGAGACGAGCTGCGAGTAGGTGAGAATGCACTGGAGAACCTATTGGTAGATTAGGATTTAGATATTCATAGAATCATAGAACAGTACAGCACAATACAGGCCCTTCGGCCCACAACATTATGCCAACCTTTAAACCTCACCTAAGACTATCTAACCCCTTCCTCCCACATCTCTCTCCATCTTAAACTCCTCCATATACTTATCTAACCATCTCCTGAATTTGACCAATGTACCTGCCCCCACCACCGCCCCAGGCAGTGCATTCCATGCCCCAACTTGACATTCAATATTCAAAGTAAACTTGCCTAAAGACACTTAAATGTAATTAAAAATACTGCAGCAAATGCAAATTATCAATAGAATCTAACACTTTATTTTTAGAGCACAAAATTGCAGATACCAGAAATATAAAATTAAAAACAGAAAATGCTGGAGGCATTCAGCAGGTCAGGAAGCATTCCTGGGAAAGAAACAGTCAACAATTAATATAACAGATCCTTCATCAGAACTGGAAAAGTGAGAAACAAGCATGTTTTAAATCGTGGAGAGAACTGGGTGTGATAGGATGCCCATACCCTGTTAAACAAACTTGTCAAGGTAATAATTCCTTTTTTGAAAAAACAGCAATTGGAATCAGAAGTGAAATAAAGAAACAAACTGAAACAAAGGTTCAGCCACATCTGAAGAGGGGAAAAAAAAAGTATGGTTAGATGAAATTGAAACTGAAGTTCAGTATGTCCCGAGGGCTGGAATGTGCCCGGGTGGGCCGAATCCTTTAGCAAAGTAGGAGGACAGAGAAAGAGATCAGAATGGGATGGAGAATTAAATTGAGAGGTGATTTGAAGCTCAAGCTTACCTTTGCAGGAAGAATGGAGGTATATAAAGTGGTAACTCAATCTACATTTAGTTTCTTCAGTGTAGAGACCAGATTGTGTGAACTGAATAGAAAACATTTAAATTGGAAGAAGTGTGAGTGAATTGCTGCTTCACCTGTTTGGGCCCTTGAATGGTGGGAAGGAAGGAAGGAAGTAAAAGGGCAGGTATTATATCTTGTGTGGTTGCATGGAAAAGTGCTGTGGGAAATAGAATAGTGAAACAGGAAATTGCAGAGGAACATTCCCTCAAGGATGTTAAAAGGGGAGAAGATGTATCGAATACGGAGTCTTGGTGAAGATGGCAGAAGTGACAGAGGATGATCCACTGAATATGGAGGCCTGGGGCAGAAGTTGAGGACAAGAAGAACCCTGTCCTTGTCCTGGCTGGGAGGAGAGAGGAGGAGACCAAATATGTGGGGGAAATGGAGATATACTTCAGAGCCCTGTCAACTGTGGTAGAGAGGAAGGCATGTTTGAGGAAAAGGAAAAACATTTCAAAGGCACTGGTACAGAAAGTCATCATCAGAATAGATATGTTCCAGATGAAGAAACTGGGAAAATGGAATAGAGTCCTTGCACTAGGAAGAGTGTAGTCTAGGTACTGAGGGAATCTTGTGGGCTTGTCATGAATATTGGTGGCTATCTTAGCCCCTGAGATGGAGATCGCGATGTCAGGAAAGGGAAGAATCAGATATGGACCATGTGTAAGTGAGAACAGAGTGAAAATTGGCAGCAAAGGTAATGGAGACTTGCAAAAGAATTTCACCTTTTCCCTTCACTGAATCCTTCAACTACAACGTTGGTTTCCTTGGTGAATACCATTGAATGTATTAATTTAGGTCCACACCTATACCTTATGGCTCCATACACAGATTGCCCATTGTCCCCAATGGGCCCTAAAGGCCCTGGTTATTCTTTTGCTCTTAGTAATAATTACAAATCCCTTTGGATTTGCCTTAATCCTGTCTTTCAGTGATATTTTGTGACCCTTTGCTGCCTTGATCTTTTTAAGCACTTCCCTACACTTTTTACATTGTTGATGGGCCTTCCCCCCTGTCTTTAGACCCGGTAGACATTTTCCAGACTGGAGACCGGTGACCAGTGGTGTGCTGCAGGGATACTTGTTATGTAAGTGAACTGGATTAGAATGTAGGTGACATAATTAAGTTTGCACCAAAATAGGACTAGTGGATTGTGAAGAAGGCTGTCTAAGGTTACAACAGGATATTGATCATCTGGGAAAATGAGCAAAGGAATGGAATTTAATTGGAAGTGAAGTTAAACCCAGGACATTACATACACAGTGAATGACAGGGCCTCGGGGAGTGTTGTTGAACAGAGAGCCCTGGGGATAAAGTACTTAGTTCCCTGAAAGTGACAATTCAGGTAGGTAGGGTGGTGAAGAAGGCACATGGCATGCTTGCCTTCATCAGTCAAGGCCTTGAGGACAAAAGTTGGAACATTATGTGCAGTTCTGCTTACCACACTGTAGGAAAGATTTGTATAAACAAGAGCAGGTTCAGAAAAGGTTCACAGGATGTTGCTTGGATTGGAGGGCTTGAGTTATCAAGAGAGATTGGATAGGCTGGGTTTGTTTTCCCTGGAGCAAGGAGGCTGAGAAGTGACATGATAGAAGTATATGAAATTAAGAGAAGCATAGATAGATTAGATTGCTGGAGTCTGTTTCCCATGGTAGGGGTATCTAAAACTAGAAGGCAAAGATTTAATGTGAGAGTGAGGAGGTTTAAAGGGGATCTGAGGTGTAAATGTTTCACGCAAAGTACAGTTGGTACCTGGAATGAGCTGCCAGAGGAG
>JARFYF010000057.1:29262521-29273283 GCA_030265395.1 Rhina ancylostomus | reverse complement strand
TCATTTGTTACTGCAAATCACTCCTTGGGCAAATGGCAAATGAGTCAAAAGTAAAGAGAGACTAAGAAGACAGTATGAAAGAGGAAGGGAAAAAAGGAAGTCTGAAAGGGGGAAAAGAATGGCATTTGGTCCATGCCAGAGCAATCCCATTAGTAGCAGAGAATCAAAAGCTCTCCTGCTGTAGAAATAAGAAATATCACAAACCTGAGTTATAGGAAAAGTATTTGATTTTTTGAAAAACAATATAGGTGATGCATAGAAAAGTACTTGTCATTTGACAAAAACTTGTTGACTGCATAAATATATCAAAAGTGAGTTCGATCAAAGTTGAGCCAATGCACTTCGAGAGTTTTAAAAAAAGTGACGAAATATCCAGTAGATGGTAAGATACTGGAAAAGGGTAAAGAAACAAGAGGGTCTTTGGGAGAACACATCCCCAGATCTCCAAAGACAGCAGGGCAGATAACCAAGGTGTTTCAGTATTCTTGTGTCACCTGAAGGGAGGGCAGGCATGCTGAAATTGTACCAAACACCTGGGCTATAGCTGGAGCAGAGTACAGCTCAGATCACCACAGTTAGGGGAATGATGAGGTAACACTACAGAATACAGGAGGGGATATAGGAGAGATTTAATTGGGATTTATAGAATTACACATAGAATAGACTTCTTTTGTCAGTGACAGAGAGAGGTTTAAAAGATAGTTGGTAGAGGATTTGGAGGGACCCATGGGAGAAGAATTAAGGAGAAATGTTATATCCAGAGATCAGCAGAGGTCTGTAAATATCTACAACTTTGTTCTATGATACTCAGTGACACTGAACAGAGAATCCTGGCAGCTTTAGATTAAAATTCAATTCTGCATCACTTTCATAAATATTATTTCAATTTGAGATGTATGGGAGTATAACACAAGCATATAGCTTTACTAGTGAGTTAGTTGCAGGCAATTAATATACCCAACTTTATTGCCTGCCTTCCATTGTACAACTGCATTTATTGTCATTAAACATGGAACAGAATATTCCACTACATTCAATAGATTGATCCACTGACTAGCAGTTACATGTTCAGTTACATGATAAAATCTTTAACTCATGCTAATGAACAAATCAAAAGACTCAATGATTTATATCATTCTTACATTTTAAATAGAAAAGATTGCATTTTGTTTTGGCGAGGTTCTGCCAGCAAGACAAGCATCTATTGCCCAACTGCCCACAAGGTGGGGCTGGGGAGCCAACTACTTCAACCAACCACAATTCTGGTGAAGGTACTCCCAGTGTTGGTAGGTAGGGAATTTCAAGATTGAGACCTGGCAATGCAAGAACCGTGACACATTCTAGACAAGATGGTGTTCAATTTGAAGGGGAACCTGCATGTGCTGGTCTTCTCATGCACCTGCTGAGAAGGTCTGGAGCAGTGGAGATCAGCTGGAGACAGTGCAGTGGCTGGAATCAGGAACAACACACTCAGTGGAGGGAAGTGGATGTTGACTATCTATTCTCCTCCATTGATGCTGTCTGAACTGTTGAGTGCCTCCACCACCTGTGTGTTGATTAGAGATTAGCTGTTTGAGTAAATGGTATTGTAACAGGCCAAGTGAGCAACTAACCAGTGACATTGTGTACTGAGAAGTTACTTTGTGAATGAAGACACTTGGTCACCCTAATTCTGTTAGGCACAGTTCAATGTACACCACTCACCAAACCACAGTAGATAAACCAACAGTGCTTGAAATCAGCAACTGGATAAATCATTAAAGCTGCTTCACCACATATGGCTGAGATTTGGAACCAGCACAATTCATTTTATATGAACAACAGTTCAAGACAGTTTTCATGGAGCAAATTAAATTGTATATTTTACAGCTACTTTGGTCCTCCGAGTCCAATCCTGAACAAGCTCAGTTTTAAGCATATCTACAGAAACAAAATAATAGACTCAGAACACAGAACTAAAAGATGCTGTACTGGAGTTGCTGGTCAAGTGGGGGCATCGTGACTTTAGAGCTCAATTGAACAAGCTTGCTGGAAATAGTCAGTGCCAGTGCTACAGCCATATCCAAAGAAATGAGTGCCCCCCCCTCCCAAACAGCTCCAAAATGGATCTTTCGTTCAAGGAAATCTGAAGAGAAATTCAGCATTTTTAAAGTCAGTTCTAAAGACAATGATTAGAACTTCAGATTCTCTGAAGGATGGGGCAAGACCACTACTAGAATTTTCTAACAACAAGACCAGAAGCAACTACTGATATTTAAATTGAACACTGCAAATCTCTCACTGGATTCACAGTACGAACAATATTTACTTCAAATAATGCAAAGCACGTCACTGAAGACTGCTTACAAAGCTTAAACAGGGCACAGCACACTGTCATACCAGAAGGATCAGACTCCCCCTTCAATCCAAAGTACCTATGCCCTTCCTCCAGTGCTGGGCACCAGACTTGGCTTCGTGTTACACACCAACCTGCACATGATCTGACCGACATTTCAAAATTACAGCCTCCCCTCCAAAAATTCTGTGGAATTGGAGTTAAAGATCAAACAACTTCCAAGGATGCATTCAGTGAGGACACCAAGATCAGACAGTAGGGATGATTGAACAACTTGTCAATATTGTGACAGCGATTCACCTTATGTACAGTTTATGTCCAACTATCCTCTATCCATTGCATTTTTCTAGCAGCATCACTGCTTTTATGCAGGAGTGTATTTTAAAAAATTGCGGGGGAAAAACTACAAAAATTGGAACACGTTTTGTCGTTCTGGGATTCTATAAATACACATCAGCACAAAGTTTGATACCTTTCCATTTTAGAATCAAAACACTTATTAAAACTCAAATTTCAAAAAAGCTAGCTTTTTTCAAAAACCATATTAAAAATGCAGGATAACACTCAAGTGGAACTCTAAGCTGCAATTACCTTACCATTCAATTTCTACTATTAAAACACTGTCATGTTGGTTTAACAACCATGAACCTGCTTATGGCTGAATGTGAGGAACAAAAATAAAAGTCAGAAAACAGTTTCTGCACAAAGCAGATTACTTATGGTTAAGTGCCAGTTACTTACTTTACTGAACAATGGAACAGGTCCATAAATAAACTTCTATTTGGGAGATAGGTGATTAACTTGAAATAATCATCCTACAGTCATTGCATCATGAATGATCAGCAGGGAACAGCAGTAACAGCAATACTTGGGGAAAATGCTGTTTATTTCATTGTGACACTGCTCTATAAACAGAACCTCTGTCATTCCCCCTACCACTAGTAAACCATCATGTATTTACAGTGTATTTAATGACCAAAGCAAATGAGATGGTACCTGCTGTCCCCTCACTGCTCTGAAACTGCCACTTGTGGTATTACAGACTCTTTCAATTTGTATTTGTTACTGCAATATTTAATTAACGCTATAATACATCATATCGTCAGGTTAATTTTATGTACTGGCATCTAGTTTAGTTAAACAGCAACCCATCATATTGCATCAACTAGTTTAAGCTCAATAAACCTGCAGCTAAATAAACAGCAGCCTGGCATTTTGCATCTGCTAGGGAACTCCTTGGAAGCTGGTCTGCCAATATAACTGTGCCAAACTGCAGTTTATGCTGAAGTCAGTGGGAAGCCAACTTGAAAATACAGACCAGGCAGTTTGTCAGACCACCTTTAAACTTTGTTAGAACAAAAACAGAAAACAGCCCAGGAGTTCTGTTCCAACACTGGAAACATCAACAGTAACTGCATTGTTGTCCTTTGCAGTTCCCTGTGTAAAACCAGCAAAATAAAAAGCAAACCCAGCTGTCAGTTGGTTTAAGAACTGTTGTTGAAATCACATCAAGTAAAAACAAAAACCAAAATAAGACATTTCTGAGTTGTCTCCCTTCCATATTTTGAATACTGGCAACTCCTGCACTGCAGCTGTTCAGATCAGAATTCACCCATACAGGACTCACTACGCAAAATGAGATACAGAATAAAATTCACCCTTACAGAATTTATATTGAGGAGTAGTAAATAAACAGTTTTTCTTCAACTTGTTTTTTGATGCACATACTGATGTGGCATCAGATTACAGAAAATAGTGATACAGACTGTTCTCTAGGAAGTGCGTGTGCACAAGTCACCTGTACAATTTTATATGGAGTAAAAAATTCAGCTATACTCAAATCTACTGAATTTTCTCAGTCATTGCAGTAAAAACATGCTTTACATAGTGTTTAGGCACAATAATGGGAATTGAATTCCTTCACCCAATCCTCGCCAGTACTGTCAAGCCTCCAAGTCAACACTGAGAAGTATGCAAACAGAAAAAGGAATTAGCCCAGCAGAATAATGTTATAAACAAATCTTAAAATTCTCCATGGATATGCTGAAATATGGAGTATCCTGACAAATGCTTTAGCTGAGTATTCTACAAATTACTAGAACACTCAGTTAGGAAAAGAATAAAGTAATCACGTTAAGCTTACAGAAAATATTTTGACTACACATTTAACTATTGTACAAGATTCCTGGATTGGAAGATAATTTAGATTAGGGTTCTTGTCAATGAAAGACATTTTGTTGCCTTCAAGATATCCAAAAACCAACACTTTATTCATCTGGCAGTTTTCTGCATCAATATCTTAACAAACAGACACGAGTACCGGAGGTCTGGTGACAACTCCAAGATAACACATTTAAACCAATCACTAGTTAAATCTTGAAAGGTCTGACTACCTTATAATGTAAACCTCAATAATTATAACCACTTATCATTAAATGCACTTATCAAATGATGTCACCAATGCTTTAAACAAACAGATCACAAATTGGAGTTTTACCTTTTCCTCCCAATTAACCTCAGTACAAACCTGGCAACAGTAAATCCAACAAATCAGATGAAACTTTTTGTTTACATTTATTACACTTCATTAATTCAATGGAGAGCGCAATCTGATGCAAAATATCCACTGTAGTCAATCTCAATTACTTCCCAATGAGCGAGTTTAAGTCTGCTCCTCATATGATCCTACAATTGCAAGCAGCTCTACAGAACCTGAACCAAACAGCCAATTCTATTGCACCACCATAGCAGACAGTGATCCAGTCAATAAACCACCATATATTCATCCTCTCCTTTCCCAGTCTCCTCCTGGGCCAGCCGGGACCTGTCAAACAAAAGCAAGTGACCCATTTCCAAGCCTCCTGCCCAGGAAACTATTGCGGGTCTCTACTCCACACCTCTTCACCGCCACCCCCCCCCCCACCCAGTTTTCCCCAACTCAAACCTGGAGCTAAAACTGGCACCTCTCATCTGATGTATATGCACCGTGGTGTTGAACCTCAGCAGACTGAAATACAAAGGCAACTGAAGGAATTCCAATGCTAGCCAAGTGATTTCATAGTTCTCTTTAAACCACAGTTAATTTTGAAGAGGACCATTTTTTTTGGTGGGCAGGAAGGAAGGAATAAAAGGGATTGAAAATTGCATTAAAAAAATATTCCAGCAGTAAACAGAGTTGCTCAGGTTATATCTGAAAAACTGGCATTCCACACTATTAAATTCCCGACTATAAACATGTTTTGGCTGAATTTGATTTGAAGGTTTAGAAATCTGGATTGTCAGTACAACTCTGAAGCCAGGAGGTACAATTTCTAAAAAGGTAGCATGGAAATATTAAATGTTGATGTTATACATTTAAACACTCCACAAAATGTTACAGGTTATTAATGTATAGTATGATACATTACTACAGATATTTTGGATTTTAAAAAATTGTGCTGAAAAGCTGATGTTTATAAACCCTTTGTTACCAACAAATACTTTAAACTGAAAGGCAAGACTAAACTCAAATGTTTTCTAAATATTACAATCATCTCCATTTGTATTAGATGTTTGCTCTACAATGATTTTAGATTTAAAAATCTTCAGTCACTTGTCCCAAAGTGTGTATTCAAACTCAAGGCTTCAGCAGGGATGGACAAGCTCTCTGTACAAGGTATGAATGTCCTTGACCATATTACTGGATTGAGATTGCTCTTCAAGATTTTGACCAAATATTTAATTTGAGGAATTCAACCCAAATCAGGAGACACGAGAGACTGCAGATGCTGGAATCTGGAGCAAAAAAAAAGTCGACTGTCCATTTCCCTCCACAGATGCAAGCTGACCCGTTGAGTTCCTCCAGCATCTTGTTCTTTCGGACTCAACCCACTGGGTTAATTTACTGAACTGAGGAGTTGGGACTCTGCAAATTGTACACTGTTTGTATCTGTGTTATTACAGTTTGGCAGCAAAATGTGATGCAACAGTTTGCCTGTTACAATTGTTCTCCTTACCATCGTTATTTCCAAAGACAGACATTCAGTAAGGCAACACTGGCGCATACAACTGCCAGCTACCAACACAGGCCGAATTTTAAGACAAAAACAATACTCAGCAGGTCAGGTAGCATCTATGGAGAAACAGCTAAGGTTTCACATTGCCCCTGTGGGACACAAGGCAACCCTCCAGGGTAGAGGATGACTTGCTTCCACTCCAGTTCTGTGGGGTCTGAAGTGGCCAATGTGACCCTCAGAGGTGGGGCAGGAGGTAGCTGGCAAGTGAGAGCGTGGAGATAAGCTGCTCCTTCTATCCTTCTGCGTACCCCTGACAAATGAAGTCAAGGTTCTCTGTGCCAAACTGAATGCCCCTTTTCCATTTGGACCAGTTATGGGCCAGGAATTCCCATGAGTCAGTGGGGGACGTTACACTTTGAGACAAGGTCTTGCTGTGCTGGAGCTTCAGAATAGTGTCTGTTTCAAGTCTGGCATCAGGAATGCAAATGACATTCCCAGCCCACTGAAGCCAACCCATTGTGAGAAGAGCTGACATGGGAGGGGACACTGATATCGACAGGATAAACCAATGCAGTTGGAGGATTTAATGGAGACACTGTTGTCCAGTGCTTCGAGGTGCAAGGTCTCGAGAGTCCACATCGCAGAGGAATCTAGGAAAACAGGGATCACTGCAGCCCAAGATCAAGACCTCAAACTCTGTAAACCTCTCTTTTCCCCTCAGTGGGTCACTAAAGGCACCATGAATTTCATTGATGCATGCCTTTGTTGACTATGAACTTCACTGATGTGAGGTGGTGTCCAAGATAGAGGAAGTGGTCACATTTTCCAGTGACTTTGTTGTGGACCTGTTAGCAAAGCCTAACCTTTGTATCCTTCTATCCCTTAAAATTAAAGCTAAATGGTTTAAAAACTTAAATATTAAGAGATTCAAGCAGTTGTGCTAACTACAATTAACAATGCTGTCAATTAACAATTTTTATTACTTTTCAACAAGGCAACAACCACCCTTGAAGTAGTTACAGTTCATTGACTCCAAGACAAATTTTCACCACCTACAAATGAGGGGAAAGCCTAGTGAAGTCCAGTGCTCTGGGTATCTGATAATCCACCAGCAATACAACCCGACAACTTTACCCATTGGGCAGGCTGCGACTCTGCACCAACTTTGAAAGTTGCATTTAACTTGCAACTATATCTGTTCATGCAGGAATCCCATGCAGATCCTGGTCATTGACCAATTTGCTCACATCACTGAACTAACTCCACTAGATCACAAGAGTACTCGGGGTGGAACAGTAGTGCCTCAGGAGCTCCAGCGAACCTGGTTCAATCCAGAGTTCTGGTACTGTGTGGAGTTTACACGTTCTCCATGTGACTGTGTAGATTTAAGTGCCGTGCTCCAATTTCCTCTCATATCCCAATGACATGTAGTTAAATAGGTTGATCAGCCACTGTAAGTTGCCTGTAGTATGGAGGCACGTGGCAAAATCTAGGGAGAGTCGACAGGTTCACACACCTCCACGGACAATTTCATAAATTGACACCAGACTTTTCAGTGATGTTCCCAATACTCCCAAACAATCTTACCACCTCATCCTAGTTTGCTCTAATATGTGCAAGTGTGTGTACTGACTGCATACACTGATGCAAATTTCTTAAAATAGTAAACCACAATCAGGACAGGTATGGCAGTGGGAGGGCAGGAATGGAACAAGCAGCAACTTGGACAGAACTGCAAGTGGGAGCAACTCCAAATCTGAACCCTGACCCTGAATTATTTTGCTATAATTAAAAACACTCAATTTGTATGAGCTGGCCCAATTTTTAAACCACATGAAAATATATTTTGACATCAGAACAAAGAGATTCATCTCCTCCCATAGAACAGTGGGGCACAGGGACCAGCCTTTCGGCCCAACAAGTCTATCCCGAAGATTATTAAACTAAATTTCTTTTATTGTACATGATCCATATCCCTGCATATTCGTGCACCTACAAGCCTCAAACTCCACCATCTTAAATGATACTACCCAAAAACTATAAAACTCAAATCTTTTAATACCCTTTATACAATCTAAATATGGAAGTGAAGATTTGAAAAGCACTTTGAGAATACAGACATAACAGAATTTTACTAATTGCCCATTTGAGGTTCTCTTTTAATCCAAGGATTTAAAAGCATTCTTTAAAAAAAAACAAGTTGTTCTTGCCAGGTTTTTTATTTCATCTTCCTGTACTGTTTAAGAAGATATTTTTCAGCTGAATAAAATAAAAATCAAATAGAACCCATCCTGCACCGTAGTGGTTATGGTTCCATTCACTATTAATCCCAGGGTACATTACCACATGACTATTGTTTATGCAAGGCTTGATTAGAGTCACTCAGGTAGTTAATCACATGGGGCAGTAGAGGTAATTAACAATGTAGTTAGATCCATTGCATTGAATTTCTACACATACATTGCGAGTATTTTTAAGATGAACAGTCCTGTCTCCTTTCTACTCCACAGGAGTGTGTCGAACCCAATTTAGCTTGCCCAAAATGTGCCATAAATGGAACAAGCTAATTCAGCACAAACCAGGGATTGAACTGGGACTCTAGTCTGTATGACTCAGCTCCTCACTGGAGAGGCTTGCCGAAAAGCTATGCAACTATAATCTATAACCAGCTGCTTTCCTGACAGAAGAAAAATTGATCTCAGCATTTTATTCAACATCTTAAGACAGTACTAAAGAAATTCGATTGTAGCAAGATACACAGCCAATGATTCAAAACAGGGGGCACTGGCTGAAGTCAATCCAGCCATGGTCTTCTATAAAACTTAAAACTCAGAGCTCAATTATAATTAATAAAAATTGCCAACGTGTCAACCATCTCCCAGCTACAGTCTGTGTGGCAGCTAGTATTATGAGCCACCAGCTTCTTATTAGATCAAAGAACCACAGATTTGGCAAATTTGAACTTGGATTGCAGCAATGAATCCAGCGACTGAGGTCTCAGGGAAAAGGCCATTTCCTCTATCAAGAAACTTGCTGGACTGCTACTACATAGCACAAAGAACCAAAAAAACTGCATGGAGTCCAGATGCAGGGGTTTGACCCGAAATGTTGACAATTCCTTCTCCTCATAACCACCACCCACGGCTCTGCCCCCCTTCCCAAAACAGTTGCTGCTCGACCTGCTGAGTTCCTCCAGCGGATTGTTTGTTGCTTTGGAACTACATGTTGCGAATTTGTAATCTAGCTTTTTAAGTAAGCAAATCAGATCAATGTGGAAATCAATTCTCAAGGGCGAGAATTCAATAATGAGTCAAAGTCATTGATATGACACAGCATTTCCTACAGATAATCAAACTAAAAATGTTGGAGGAAATCAAGAAAAACATGGCAGTTGGATCAAAAATTTAATTGGAGGTTAACAGCAGTTAATAGCAAATTTCCCCACAGACTGAAGGCTTTGGTTAGAGTTATCTCTAGCCAAAGAACCACAAAGCAGGGGCAGCTCTTCAACCCATTGTTCTGTGCTATCTCACTGAAAAGAATTTTCTAATAAGCTCAACGAATGTTTCCCCACCCCCCATATATCCCTGTATCCCCCTTCTTCCCCCCCCCACCATTTCTTTCGATTATTACATTTTATTATTAATGCCAGATGTGCTCCTACCATGCTAACAGGACAGTCAGACCATAACATCAGACTAGGCAGAAGTACTTCATTGTGTTTCTTCACTAATCACCGCCCCATGGTTACTGATTCCCTTCTTTCAGGGAATTGTATTTCAAAGCTTTTTCCACTGAGTTGATCAGCTCCATCAATTCCCCTCAACTCTCCAAAAGGGAACATGCATAATATCTTCAGTCCCTCCACACGACTGAAGCCCATTATTCCTGACACCATTCTAGAAGTCTCTTTTGCACCTTCCCTCCCGAGAGAATGGCACAGCAGTCTCCTGCTGAGGTTCAACCTCAGTACAACTGGCTTCTCCATCTGAGCTGCCGCCTTCAATGTCATCTGCTCATACACTCTCAGATTTGCCTGTACCACTGTGACATTGGTTTATTTGCCTGTCATTGTACCAAATATTACATCACTGAACATCATTTCCAAAAATCTTGTTGCATTTTAACATCACCAATACCCTCCTCTGTATATTTGTCAATAAGATTATGCCCAGTATATTCAAGTCCAAATCACTAAGTACACCAAGTGTTATGCAATAACCTCCAAGCCTCTCCAAGGGGACATCTCTAAACAAACAACTATTACATGAATAACTTTGCTTACAACCTCAATGCAATTATGTATGGCATGGAAAACAAAGCTTTTCACTGCATCTCAGTACATGACAATAAACCAATAATGTGCAACGGCCAAATCATACTTTCCCCAGGACATCAGATGCCGCCAAGTTGGCCCATCAAATCTATGCCA
>JARFYF010000057.1:28727191-28737284 GCA_030265395.1 Rhina ancylostomus | reverse complement strand
ATTTACATCACAGCTGATTTACAACAACATCCTTTGTGTAGATGGTGCCAAGAAACATACAGTATAAGTGTGCAAGAATAAAGGTAACTTTCTGAACTTAAAAATTACTAAAGAAGCAAAACTTTCATTTAACTCAGTAAGTTGGTATATTGGTCTTTTATTGTCACACGTACTGAGGTACAGTGAAAAACCTTGTTTTGCATGCTGTCCCTGCAGATCAATTCATTACAACAATGCATTGAGGTAGTACAAGGTAAAACAACAACGATGCTGAATATAACGTTACAGTTCCAGAGAAAGTGCAGTGCAGTGCAGGCAGGCAATAAGATGCAAGGCCATATCAAGGTAAATTGTGAGGTCAAGAGTCCATCTTATCATACTAGGGGATACTAGTCTTATAACAGTGGGATAGAAGCTGTCCTTGTGCTTGGTGGTACGTGCTTTCAGGCTTTTGTATCCATTGCCCGATGGGAGGTGGGGGAAGAGAGAATGTCTGGGGTGGGAGGGGTCTTTGAATATGTTGCTGCTTTACCGAGGCAGTGAGAGGTATCCATGGAGGACAGAGTCTGTGGAGGGGAGGCTGTTTTCTGTGATGTACTGACCTGTGTCCACAACTTTCTGCAGTTTCCTGCGGTTTTAGGCAGAGCAGTTGCCATTCCGAGCCATGAATTTTTCAAGTATGCTAAAGCCTGATAGTTTAATTACATCACTTAAGGAATTCCTGACAAATTATTCCAATGTCTTTCCCTTGTGCTGTTTCCCTTTCGTAGTACAGCCAGTGTCTTCTAATTTCTGCTGCTTTCATTGTTGTATGATGAAAAGCTTTCAACTGAATTGATTCACTCTTCCAGTTGTTTACTTGATGGAAGCTTAGAGGCTCAACAGCTTCATTTTGTCTTAGCTATCATTAAAACAAAACAACACTTCAGCAACTATGCTGACAGCCAGCAAAGGACATGGTGGAATATGTGTGTGTGTATTTATCTAGAAGTGCCATTCTAGAAGTTGCTTATTATTGGGCATAAATGGACTCTGTTTATTTACTACTGGACTGGCTGCACTCAGCTTGGAAAAGGGGAGATACGCTGTTATTTTCCTTTACTTTAAAAGAATGAATAATCCTTCCTGCGAGAAATGCAGTTTAGAATCCTTGACCTTGCAACAATGGACATTCACACGGCTTTAGGAAGCATTGCTTCATCTCAAATGGAAACCAATCAATACACTCAGATGGTACAGAGAAGTCCCTCCAGTTTAAGGGCTTTTTGTCCTGGGGAGATTGTGGAAGTTTTCTATTTATGAAGCAAAATGTTACCTCTCCAAAATGACAAATTGTGCTAGAGTGCATACACAATTGGAAGAAATAGCTTTTTTGGTGGCCTATTAAATACACTTTAGTGTTCTATCAGCTGCCTATTATAACCATTCACAAAGGGATCTGCAGCCATTACTTGTTGTAAGAAAGAGCACAGTCCTTTCTGTAAAATTATAAAAGGAACAGGATCAAGCAGAGAAGAACAGTTATTGTGAAGATCAGAGTATCAGTCGAGCCTGTTCTTAAGGACTGGTGTTAAAAAGATTATTTGAAATAATTGAAGCCACACATTGCAGTGCTGTTGAGTACCATTTTTAAACCAGATACAAATTGTGCTATAATTTGAAGGTAGTTTAGCAGCACTTTGAAGATTAGTATTTTGACTGCAGTGACAGAATATTTAAGAGAAGCCCAAATCATACATAGCTAGAATCACTCGAACACAAAACTATTGTTGGATCCACTGCTTACTATTAATGCCTACGTTATGAGAAACTAGATAATGTGCTTATTGGGTTTATCAGATGAGATTTTATATTAAACAAATAATGAATATTTTTATAAATTAAAAAGTAATTAAAATAATAGTGTAATCTTCTGTTTCACCTGTTTAAAACAATGACTTAAATATTAAGATTAGAATAATAATGGCTGCAGTTGTAGAAAGTTGTTATTAAACTGGCTCACATCTTACAGCACTGTTATCTTTTGCCCAGTACTGGCTCTCAATCTTACTAAATTATCGGCAGTCTATACTATTGAAGTGAATGGAGTCAGGAAATTGATGCTGAAATGTAACAATATCTCCAGTGTAATGTGGCTTTCGAAGCCTGGTCACAGACCAAATACTGCAAGTTATGTAGTTTATTTCTGTCCACATTAACTCACTGTTATAATGAGCAATTTGCTGAATTATAAAATGCAATAACTCATAACTTTGAGTTTATTACCAAAGCTTCAATGTAATCAGCACACTCAAATAATTTGATATACCGCATAGCTTGAGGTACGAAGAGACAACTGTGTTGAATGTATGATGTATAACTGGGTAGGTTTGATGTTTATTCTGAATTGTTAAGTCATTTTGAGCAACATTCAGTTCAAGTTAAAATAATTACTTAATTTAACCACATATTTAATATCAAACTCAGTTTCTTACTGTGATTTTAAATGAGCCCATTGCTGATATTTGCAAATGTATAATCAGGTTACATTAAAATTGTTATTTTGAAATGTAGTGTAAATATAACTGCTGATAAAAATAGCATAATTGTAGCAAGTCACGTTTTTAGTTACATGAGGAAATGTTATCTTTTTGGTTGACTACTATCAATTTTATTCAGCTTTTCTATTTTGAAATAATGGTGAAATAATTTTAAACATAAACATAGTAAAGTTTAATTTCCTCTCTGTGCTGTTATTTCTGTAATGTTAAATTCATTTGACTTAACGTGATGTCTATCCTCTTTCTAATATAATTATTAACCTTGGGAAATTGTTCCAAAAACATATTTTTCTTTTATGTTCATGATCTGGTTTGAAATGTAAGAGATATTATTTCAAATCAAGTTACATGAGAAACATTTTTAAATGTGTGAATATTAAAAAAAATATTGACTTAAATTGACTATTAAAATTTCATGTTAATTCACAGAAAGCATAAACCATTTTTAAGATATCCATCTGAAAAAATTATGAAGTGGCCTTTTATTTATTGGAAGTAAAACTGCTATTTCACTCATTAGAATATTTAAAAATCTTTAGTTTCTAATCTAATCTTTGAAACAACAGTGTAAATGGACACTGTGATGTGTTGTATTTGGCAGTACAATCTAGAATGAACTTGAAACATTTTGAAAAATTAAATCATATATTAATTTTTAAAAATGAACAAAAAAATTGACACTGTTCCAAAAGTGAAAGATTTAGGGAAGGTTGGAAGATGCATACAATCTGAGCTAAATTTTAAAACCAAAAATAATGTATTAAAATTGAAAGGGGATTGTTTTCTGTGTGCTTTTCAGGATTAAAATTGTTCAACTGTAATATACTGTATTAAAAACTTAGCATTCTAACCACAAATATATTTAGATGTTACATAATGTTTCAAAATCCCTGCAAAATCAGGCAAAATAAATGCATTAGCGTTAGTTGAATGTAACTTCTCTCATTTTTTAAGAGTTTAACAGTTTTCTTTCTGAGACAGAGTGTATCTACTGCTCTTTTGCTTTGTATTATCAACTACTAATTGCAGACTTCATCCCAGTTTCACATGAGCCCTCGAATGCTGAACCAATATCTGCCTTTACATGTATTAGAACAGTACTGGTTTGCCAATAATCTATATCTGTTCAAACAGAGGATTTGTTTACTGAGCCTCGTTCAAGAAACATGAATTTTTTTCTCTCACAGACTGATATTCAGCCGGGGTGTTGCAAATGGAACAAAAAGATCTTCCATTTTGTGCAATTATTTTAACATTTTTTAAAATATATTTTTGAAATGTTATTTTCACTCTTTCAGCTATATACTTTATAATGCAAACATGCATAAGTAAAACATGTTTATTTTGAGCCATGTATAACCTAAGATCTTTTCTTTGGAACTAAATAAGTATAATTTTAATGCACAAAATATTTGCAAGTTAAATATCAGCTGATTTTATCTTAATAAATACTATATAATTCAAAAAAATCAGTTTCTCATCATATGCTTGTGTAAGGCAATGGGGTAGTTTAAAATATAAAAGCTTACAGGAAATGGCTACAAATCAATTCTTAAATATCTCTGCATCCACTACTTGAAGGTGCAAGGAGGCTGATTCTTATTCTAGATATTGAAGATGCATTTTAACCAAATTTTGATTTACAGTTTGCAATTCCAAATATATTTCAATTTCATTTTCAATTTATTCATACCAAGTTAATGATTTGTTCATGTATGATTTAGAACATTTACACAGTAGGATTTTTTTAGCCACTGTAATCGGATCACTTTTCGCAAAAACCTCTTTGTGATATAACCAGGTTATTCATATTTCATGGGATTTATTTTAGTATTTGAACGAATTCTCATTGAAGTCACTTAAAATAGTGTTCCTCTTCCTATTACTCAATGTGAAATTTCACATCGTTTTTATTTGAAAACTCCCATTCATGGGAAATGAATGAAAGTTGGTGATTTAAATCATTGCTTTAAAAAATCATTTGTAAAAGCAGAAAGACAAAACATGTTTTAGCTGAAATAAATCTGTGAGTTTCATGTTTTACATAAATAATAGATATTAAGCATCCATATTAGGAACAATCATACAAATGTTATCTGAATTTTTAAAGTACTTTATGGGCAAAGCTACTCGTGATAGGTAAACTGATGTCTCTTAACAATATTTGCTTCACAAATAACAATGGTCGGTCTGGGTCTCCAACCGGGTGTTCACCCTGTGCTTATTCTTTTATGTGCATGTGAGAGGGCACAAACCGGACAATGCATGTGGGCTGTTTAATTCTCTCATGGTGTTGGTGCTGTAGGAAAAGAAATCAGGTTTCAGCATCGGGCTTGACAATATAGACTCAATCAGCTGGATTGTGTAATTACAAAAAATACTATTCTCAACCCAGAGTCCAAAGTTTTAACTACATCCAACGTTACTAATACTTTTTCCATCTGAGTGTGCGATGTTAGTTATGTGGAGATTGTCAATAGCACCATACTGAGTTACTGAGGAAAAGGATTCTTTATTCACTGATGCCAGGTGCATATATTTTGATTATCTTGAAGCTCAAAACCTTATCTATTTGTTGACCATTTCAATGTTTTCCTTTGTTCTATAAAGTTTGGATTTAATAAACAATGACAGGATCTTGCTTCTTAAATTTATAGGCACTCTTCACACGTCATCAGTTCAATAGAGAAAAATCTTTAGGTTGTGGGGAAAGGTTTGATGCAGACTGTTTTATGGACTGAAGAACCATGCACTGAGATCCTAACTCACAGTATTTCTGTGACTGAGTCAATTAAAAGCACAGTCTAATTGATTTTACTTGAGATTTGATTAAACAAATACTTTTTTAAACAAATTTGTGTGGCTTCCTGCCACAAAGAGATATCTTAATTATGAGCAAATACATTTTATCCAGAGGTGTTTGGAAACATGGGAAGCAAAAAGCTTTTTCAATTGATAATATCTTGGCTCATGCCACAGATAATAATTCAGCACTAAAGTTTTCATCAATAACTCTCTTTGTGCTCTCCTCACTCTATCATTTGATGTTTTTTTTATTCTTAATCCCTTTATTTCAAATTCCATAGTACATTCAAAATACAACACATCCAAAATGATAAATTGAATCACCCAAAGACAAATGGGAATTAAAGTTTTACTACAGGATACACAGCTCAGTGCTGACACATTGAAAATTTATCTGCTAAGTGAAATTCACTGAATAACACAACAGTGATGATCTGCGAGTGCTTCTTGATACTGACTCTATTTCTTTAATAAATTCCCCATTCAGCTGAGATCAAGGTACTTTCTGTTTGAAAACAGAAAATGCTGGAATTACACAGTAGGTCAGACAGCACCCATGGAGAGAGAAAGGGGGTTAACATTTCAAGTTACTGTTTATCAGAACTTTCTTTTCATGGTGCTCTGAGCATACTTTTAAAGATGCCATTTATGTTCATGATTTTCATGAGAGGTTTTCTTTGAGGAAAGAACAGAAATCTGATGTTATTATGGTACAGTTTTGTACACAGCCAGTTAGTATTCTGAGTCCTTAAATATAAAAGCAGTTTACACTCATCCACTGGGGTACAGATTGAAGCCATTCAGGAACATTGCTTAGTTGGTGCTAAGTACTAGAAAGTAAGTTTGAACAAATTGAACAATTGAACAACTACAACAAAGCTTCAGGAACTAGTATATAAGCTTTACCTCCATTTAAACTTTGGCTCACATTGCAATTGAAACAAAACAAAAATAAAGCTGATTTTGAGGAATGCTTTTTTAGATTTTTACATCTGAAATATTCAACCAATATTTAGTTAGGGCAGTCTTAAAGCTATTAAAGTAATTTATTTATCTTTATTCATGTAAAGAACAATCTTGTATTAGATTTCTGCACAGTTAATGACTAGTCAAAGTGCAAACTCATTCCAAATGCATTTCAAACTATCCAGCCATTGACAGATATACTAGAAACAATACTGTGACTCTTTGTGCAGTTTGGCAAATGATGAAGGTGTTGAGAATCTCTGAGAAGCATTGTCCATCGTTGATGCATTTCTTGTGAGTGATGGTTTAACCTAGCACAGTGTTAGATTGGTGCAAGCCATTTTATCAAGCCTTCGGATGATACATGCCATTTCAAGGTTCTGTATATTTCTTCTTAAAAGCCAAGTCTAAATGTCTTTTAATTTGTGTTGCAAAGCAAGAAGGTCTAGTGGTCCACAGTGAGGATTAGGGGTTAAACATCAAGTCACAGTCTAACTTTGCTATTGTTTGGTGACAGCCCTTTGAGGAGATCGCTAATGTTGAGTGCCACATCACAATCCTGAGTGAGTGCCATTGATTTTTAAACCACTAATCTTTAATTCTGATTGTGTTGCACAACACTGAAGACTTAAAACCATGCTTTCGATGCACTTGTGCCGCAGAATTAGTGGAATGAGTAAACGACAAGCATGAATATGGTTCTGCTCTCTGAAAGAGGTGTTATAGCCAAAAATTTTATGTCTCATCAATGCAAAAAATATTAACATTTTAAAATTGCAAAACCTTACTGCCTGTGGATGAACTTTATCTCAGAAAATCAAATCAGAAACGTTAATAGTAATACAAATTTGGGATCAATTATATAGAATTTTGAAGTGCAGAAGGAAGCCGTTCAGCCTTGTCCATCGGTGCTGGCTAATAAAGAGTTATGCAGCCCAATCCATCTTTCTATCTCCACATCTTTAACTTCAAATCATTGTCATATGTGGCATGAAAAAAGCCCACTGGATCTGTGGCAAACATTAAGTACTCACTTTTATCCTAACTCCCATTTTATTCTCATCATTCCCGCCAACACTCCTCCAGATTTTATCCCTCATCGACACACTAGGGACAATTTTACAGTGGCCATCTAACCAACTACCCCACATATTAGGGACTTATTCAGGTCCATTGCACAGATGATGGAAGGTGTGCGGTGTGTTGAGTTGTGAATATTTTATTGATAGTAAACTATGGTTGCTGCTGCTCATTGCTAAAAGTATCAATTATTTCACCTGCTTTCTTGGGTTTGGTGGAAACCAAATTCAGGTTCTAAGATCTGGCTCTCATCAAAGATGACTGTTGTGAACAATAAAAGTTATGGAAGTCCTAATAATTTGCATAGAAAAGCCGATGCTTTCTGATCTTTTCTGGGTACAGTGAGAGTGTGATGTTATCAATGATTAGTTGACAATAATTACTCTTATTGGTAGTTGCAACAGTTTTGATCAAAGGGAGATCCATACTTCACTGACTGATGAAAAGACCAGACTAAACACCTGTCAATCACCTGAAGAATTTAAATCAGTACAATCCCATTGACCTACAGCCTGCAGACAGCAGCTTAATCTTTTGAAGTCTGCCATTTTACAGAGAGACTCTGATTTTGTTCTACTTTACTATTTAGCTATATTATTTAGATCTGTACAAGAAACTCCCTGTGATTACTGCACAAGCTTTGGAAAGCTGTACATTATACACCAATGATATATGATTTTCATGAATATTGTCCTTTGTTATAATTTAATTCTCTGAGTAGACCCTTATAACAGTACTGTTGATGCAAACATTATGCTGGCAATTTTGAACACTCAGAGAAACATCTATTAATTTCTACACTGAGGGAATCACATAAGTAAGTTCTACCATCATTATTTTTAAATTTCATTTCAAATGACTTGATTTGTGGAATGTGGATTTGGAAGGAATAGTCTAAAAAGATTACCAATAGGGGTTATTCCACCTGAGATAGTACAGCAAAACCAGGCAAAGTCTCCATTAAATATCCTCATGTGATATTGGCATTAAACAGTGCAGAAAAGCATTTGACCTGATCACTAAAACTATCAAATATCAGTCTCTTGTTTTGTAAAAAGACAGAACTCATGTGGATCGGTCTTGATAGTTATGAATATGGATTTTCATAAATACCACAGTAATATAGACAGCCAGTATGACTGTTGCAGGTTTTGAATGTCACAATACAGTGATGCCTTGGTATATGATACCCATGCAATTGAATAGTCCGACTCTGCTTGCCTTAGTCTTCCCATTCACATTAACTGAGATAATGTGAATGTGGGAATAAGAGAAACGACTTTTACCTTTCGATTCAAATTTCGGCTCGGGCTCAACGTAAGAGAAACGAGGTGGAATTTGCTGGTCTGGGAGTGAGGTGCACGACAGAATAAATGGTAGGGATAAGAAGCCCAGCTTGTTTTACTGTTGGATGGTTACCAGGCCTGCGCCAATGGATGCAATAGAAATTGGTGTTAGGACTCAACCAGACTGATCGATCATTGCTAATGAAATATCATACTCAAACCATATTGACCAAAACTGTCAATACTGCACATCCCTTGTTGCCGGAATGTGTTTCTCTCAGTCCTCTTGTTTTATGTCCTGTCTATCACATACACCTAGTGACCTGTCTGATGCTGTAAATTCCGGTAATCTGTGAAATCTGAAAGGTTAAAAATAATTAGAATATGCTAGTGGTGCATTTCCAAGCTGGCTAAAGAGTAGAGTAAGCATTATCTACTTAGGATAAAAGGTTGTTGGTCTACACACTTCTAATTGTAGCATTACAGTTTAATGGGGGTCCACTCTACATTGATTTCCTGTGGCACTGCATTTCTGTAACATGATTCACGGCGTCAGAATTCTTTAGAGCTTGTTTATTTCCTATATCTTTTATGCAGTAAACTGCCAGCGCGGTGTCAATTGCAAGATTTAAGTAACCCAAAGGTGGAGGTGTTAGCTGGGGTCAGGAGAAGACAAACTGCAGGATGCAGCCAGCAAAAGAGGAAAGTGCAAAATGCACACTTTCCATGGGACTCTTTCCAGCCAGTTTTGCTTTCCAGTGATAATTCAGAGTGCTGCTTTTGAGATCTAGGTCTGATGTATTGATTTTCTTTTCCTCTAAGATATTGGTGTGCTGTCCTGTTCCTCCTCCAACCCTTCAGTAATATTACTCCTTCATAAGGATTTGCTTCATTTTGCAGTTTCATTTACTAATGATTTCTGTGTTTCCAGTTGACTTAAGGAACATTTAGGGCAAAAATTTTATGGGTTACACAGTTGGTGATCTTATTTCCAGAAATAATTTCAATTTCGTCCCATCCACCCCCAGCACAGAAACACTCCACTACACAAGGTTAATGGCAGGACTCTTAGCAGCATGGAGGAACAGAGGGATCTTGGGGTCCACGTCCATAGATCCCTCAAGGTTGCCTTGCAGGTTGATAGGGTTGTTAAGAAGGCAAATGGAGTGTTGACCTTCCTTAGTTGGGCCATTGAGTTCAAGAGCCGCAGGTGATTTGCAGCTCTATAGAACTCTGGTCAGACCACACTTGTTCAGTTCTGGTTGCCTCATTATAGGAAGGATGTGAAAGCTTTAGAGAGGGTGCAGAGGAGATTTACCAGGATGTTGCCTGGATTAGCATGAGGACAGGTTGAGTGAGCTAGGGCTTTTCTCTTTGGAGAGAAGGAGGATGAGAGGTGACTTGATAGAGGTGTAC
>JARFYF010000057.1:28691633-28706663 GCA_030265395.1 Rhina ancylostomus | reverse complement strand
AACACTATGACCACTTGGACTACAATGGACTTTGTTTATTTTTTGTTCAAATTGTGTTATTTCTTGTATAATTTTTGTATAACATGTATAATTTATGTTTTTCTTGTGAATGTTGTGTCTCTAATGCTATGTGCACATGACAATAAACTTGATTTGACCTTGAACTTAAATAGTCCTTCAGAGAAGGGAATCTGCCACCTTCACATGGACTGGTATGACATCAAAGACACAGCAACAGGGTTGCCTTTTGAAATGACTTAGCAAGCTACTTCCTTGCACCACATGTACAACAAAATGTAATGAATAAAATTATTTATAAAAACCTGGCACTGCCCTGGGCATTGGACATGCGAAAGGCAAGTCCCCCTCCCTCAGCATTTGGAGATGAGCTAGAACAGGATTCCACAAACTCGTCAAACTGTTTGTTGTTGCAGGATCCCATTGTACAGGTAATGTCCTTAATTCCTCCATCCTGATCCCTGGGTGTGTCTTGTCTCACCTGCAGGCCAGACCCAGCAGAGGGTTGGCACAGTAGCGCTGCTGGTAAAGCTGGTGCTTCATAGTGCCACAGACACAGGTTCAATCCTGACATTGGGCTCTCTCTGTATGGATTTTGCACATTCTCCGAGACCGCATGGATTTTATCCGGGTGCTCTGGTTTCCTCCTACATCTCAGAGACGTGCAGGTTGGTAGGTTAATTGGCCAATTAAATTTCCTCTAGTTAGTAGGTAAGTGGTAGAATCTGGAGGCAGCAAATGAGAATGTGAGGAACATAAAAAATGGGATTAATGTAGGATTATTACAAATGGGTGGTTGCTGGTCAGTGTGGACTTGATGGGCCAAAGGGCCTGTTCCTCTGCTGTGCCTCTATGACATGATGTTCATTCGGGGGAGTGGACCTGGCAGATCACAGCCTTGATTCCACACCCCATTGGCTTCAACTGAAACACTGCAAGGAACCCCCAAGCTCATTGGCACCCCTTGCCCTCCTCAACTGATGAATCAGTCCTCTTCCAAGTTAAAGAAGCACTGAAGGCAACAAGTGCAGAGAGGTTACCCTGGGCAGGAGACTTCAATACTCAGCACCATCACTAGGTACCCCGGATAAAGATCCCATATTGGGTCTGTGTTTAATGGAGAGAGAGCTGACATGAGCAATAAAACTATTTTGTCCTGCCCTCACTGAGTCTCGTATACAGAGTATTGGTGGGAGAGACCACCACATCCCTGAGGAGATAAAGTCTTGTCTCCACTCTGAAGATACCCTACATCAGATTATATGGCATGGAGCATTGGAGTATTGGTTTATTATTGTCACATGTGCCGAGATACATTGAAAAACTTTTATTTGCTTTCCATCCAGACAGATCACGCCATCGAGGTAGTTAAAAGAAAAACAGAATGCAGAATATAGTGTTGTAGCTGCAAAGAAAGTGCAGTGCAGGTAGACAAGTAAGGTGCAAGGGCCACAGTGAGGTAGACTGGGAGATCAAGAGTTCAAGACTTCATCTTCAATGAACGAGAGGTCCATTCAAGAGTCTTATAACAGTGGGATAGGAGCTGCCCTTGAGCCTCGTGGTACATGCCTTCAAGCTTTTGTATCTATTGTCTTACAGGACAAGGGAGAGAGGGTGACCAGAGCGGGAGGGGTCCTTGATTATGTTGGCTGCTTTCACAAGGCAGTGGGAAGTATAAAATAAGATCTTTATTAGTCACATGTACATCGAAACACACAGTGAAATGCACCTTTTGTGTAGAGTGTTCTGGGGGCAGCCCACATGCTTCCGGCACCAACATAGCATGCCGAAAGCTTCCTAACCCGTATGCCTTTGGAATGTGGGAGGAAACCAGAGCACCCGGAGGAAACCCACGCAGACAAGGGGAGAATATACAAACTTCTTACAGACAGCGGATGGAATTGAACCTGGGTCGCTGGCGCCGTAATAACAAACGGCACATTGGAATAGAACAACAGGCAGGTACCCACCCTAGTCACACACCATCCTGACTTGGAAGGATATCACTGTTCCTTCATCGTCACTGGGTCTGACTCCTGGAACACCCTCCCTATAGTACAATGAGAGCACTTCACTAGAAGGACTATTGCAATTCAAGAGGTTGGCACACTCTCACCATAGAGCAATACAGCAAGGAAGCAGGCCCTTCAGCCCAACTCATCCACGCCAACAGAACTAAGCTAGTCCCATTGGCCTGCATTTGGCCCATATCCTTCTGAACATTTCCTATCCATCCATATGTCTTAAATGTTGTTATTGTACCCATTTCTCAAAACTGAATGAATAAAAAGCCCAGGCACTGCCCAATTTAAATTATAAACACATTATTCATTCACGGGTTGGATACCACTGGTAAGGCTGCCATTGTTTCCTCCTTCCCAGATGCCTTAAGGTTTGGTGTAACAAGGCAGATAAGAATAAATGACAGGCTTGGGACATGTTGACCAGGCTGTGCATGGAGACCTGTTCCATTCTCTGAAGGACTCTAGTAAATCAGCAGAGTATTTACAACAATCTAGCAGCTTTTTGGTTAGTTTTGCAGATGCAAACTCGGGTTAGAAATCAAGAAAAGAAGAGAAAGACTGATTGTGGCCCTATTTCAGCTATAAGGTCAGACTGGAGAAGTGGTGTCGACTGTTCCGGAAACAATGATGGTTGAGAGAAGGTTAGATGGAGTGCACAGGCTGATGACTGGGTAAAGAGAATTAATCTGTTCCCATTAGTGGATTGATAAACTGGCTTTGTAGACAGTGCAGAGGAGGTTCACCAGGTTGATTCTGGAGATGAGGGGGTTAGCCTATGAAGAGAGATTGAGTTGCCTGGGACTGTACTCGCTGGAATTCAGAAGAATGAGAGAGGATCTTATAGAAGCATATAAAATTATGAAAGGGATAGATAAGATTGAGGCAGGAAAGTTGTTTCCACTGATAGGAGAGACTAGAATGAAGGGACATAGCCTCAAGATTTGGGAGAGTAGATTTAGGACGGAGATGAGGAGAAACTGCTTTTCCTAGAGAGTAGTGAATCTGTGGAATTCTCTGCCCAGGGAAGCAGTGGAGGCTGCCTCATTAAATGCATTTAAGACACAGTTAGAGTTTTGATAGTTATATATGTTGGCTAGGTGAGGAATACATTTGCAAGTACAGGTATCAAATGTATTCCTTTTTAGTTCATTTGTGAGATGCAGACAAGGCCACTCTCAACCCCAACCAGAAAATAACTTACAGGCACAAGGCCGAAGACAAGTAATTTTAAGAATTTCTTTTAGGAGGGCTAAAGAGAACAGTCGACCCCTGAGAAGATACACCATTCTTATTGCATAATATACACAGCACTTTAAGGAGAAAAATCAACACAAAAATCATAGTTCTATTTCTCCATCTCACTTCTCTTCAATCACTGTATAGACAGCCCCTTTCCCTCTTGATCTTTAATTAAATGCATATCATGAAATGGATAACAAGCTTCAATAGGATCTCAGTGTAACAGTGTCTTCGATTCATTCTGCTGAGTAGCTATGCCAGTGAAATCATTATGCCTTTAAGTATCAATTAGACAGAAAGATGAAAGGGAAGCGAAATGCATCTTGGGTACATCATAACATCTTGAAAATTGATCAGAGATGCTCTTTAACCACTCTGGAAGAGAAAAGGAGAGCTACCCATTATTCGAAACATCGTGTAAGTGATATGAAAACATTTTTAGCATGGCGTATAGAATTATTGATAAACTGCTTATAGCAATGTTTGTGCTACACTCCACTCTGATTATGATGTTGCTTAATTGCACCCAAAACATTAGACCCTATTACATCTGAATTTGTTTCAATAATTGTTCTGACAGGTTGCTATCAAACACAATGTTAAATTTGCTTCAAGTTACAAAAATGAATTATCTTATTGACAAAATTTGAGAGAAAAGAATAAGACCCATGGTGATAAGATGTGTTAACCATGTAATTGGGATCAAGTGTTTTGGCCTTGTTCAGTAAGAAAATAAAAAAAACACAAACTTTATCCACATTATCCATTTTCAATCAAAAAAATCAATTTAAGAACTGGAATTCTAACCAACATGAGATCTGCCATATCTATAAAAAATTGTAAGTTATTAAAGTAAAATAATGTAGGAAGCAAAGAACAAAAGTTTATTTCAGTGAACCAAATTTAATCTAAATCAAAAGTGCAGGATTCTTAACAGCATTGATGTGCAGAGGCATCTTGGGGTCCAAGTCCATAGCTCCCTGAAAGTGGCCACACAAGTGGGTATGGCATTGGTCGAGGCATTGAATTCAAGAGTCAGCTGCAGCTGTATAACACTTTGGTCCGACTGCACTTGGAGTATTGTGTGCAACTCTGGTCGCCCCCATTACAGGAAGAATGTGGAGGCTTTGGAGAGGGTGCAGAAGAGGGTATGAGCTATAAGGAGGGGTTCGACAAACTTGGGTTGTTTTCTTTGGAGTGTGAGAGGCTGAGGGGAGACCTGATAGAAGTTTATAGAATTATAAGAGGCATGGATAGGGTAGACAGTCAGAGTCTTTCTCCGAGGGTAGAAATGTCAAGTGCTGGAGAGGGGACAAGTTTAAAGGGAGATTGACAGGGTGTTTTTTTACACAAAGAGTGGTATATGTCTGGGGTAGTGGTTAAAGTAGATACAAAAGAGGCATTTAAGAGGCTTTCAGATAGACACATGAATATCCAGGGAATGGAGGGAAATTGATCATGAGCAGGCAGAAGAGATTTGGTTTAATTTGGTATCATGTTTAGCACAGACATTGTGGGCCGAAGGGCCTGTTCCTGTGCTGTATTGTTCTGTGTTCTCATAGAGGAATAAAACTCTCCTCTTTAAATAAACATTTCTTCCACACTAATGAAAACAGAAAGTTCTGGAATTAATCAGCTGCTGAAGCAGCATCTGTGGAGAGAGAAACATCGAGTCAATGATTCCAGTTCTTGATCAGTTCTGAGCACTTCCAGCTTTTTTGATTTTTATTTCAGACTTCCAACATCTGCAGTTTCTTTGTTCTTTGATTTCTTCCTCATTGCCACCAAGGGTTATTGTGTCATCTGGAAAAGATTCAGTGAAAAGATTGTGATGGTTGAAGTGGATAAAATAACTTTGACACGGATTGATAATAAAACATAAAATTCTGGAAACACTCAGCAGGTCAGGCAGCGCCTATGGAGAGAGAAACAGCTTTCACATTTTGAGTTGGAAACCTGTGGTTAAGCTCTGACCTAAAATGTTTGCATGATTTTCTGTTTTTTTATTTCAGATTTCTAGCATCCACAGTTTTTTTTCACTTGAGACACAAGAGACTGCAGATGCTGGAATCTGGAGCAATAAATAATATGCTTGAGGAACTCAGAGGGTCAAGCAGCATCTGTGGGGGGTGGGAAGGAACTGTAGATGATTCCGGTCAAAACTCTGCATCTGTCCTCCCACAGATGCTGCCCTACCTGCTGAATTCCTCAAGCAGATTGCTTGCTTTTAGGTTGATATTGTTTTAACCAGATTTAGATTTGCGACACTAACTATCTTTACTTTATCAGAATCTATTCTACTCACTGCACGGCTAACCATTGACATCCTCCCCCTGCCTTTCCAGGACAGATCCCATTCCACTCTCCCGTTTCCTCAATACAGCTTGAAAAAGATTAAAATGCAAATAAAACCACAGATGCTGGAATCTGAAACAAAACCAGAAATGCTGGGAGAACTCAGCTAGTCAAGCAGCATCTGTGGAGAGAGAAACCAGTCAACCTTTTCAGTCGGTGACCCTTCCTCAGAAGAGTCAGGATTACTTTTTTACTTCATCTTAATCATTAACTCTGTCCCTCTTCCACAGACGATGCCTGACCTTTGTTAAAAGATTACTTCTTTGCATTCTCACTGATATTGCAATAGAAGGAGGCCATTCAGACCACTGGATCCATGCTAGCTCCCAGGAGAACAATTCCATCAATCCCACTCCCCCTCTCCTTATTTTCCTGCATCCCTGCAAATTCTTCTTTCTCATAAATGTCCATCAAATCCCATTTGTTTCTTTATGGCACTAACCCACACCACAGGATAACTTACAACAGCCAATTAACTGACCAGTCTGCACATCTTTCATGTGGGAGCATCCGGAGGAACCCGCATGGTCACAGGGAGAAGTTGCAAACTCCTCACACATAGCACCAGAGATTAGGATTGAACCTGGGTCCCTTGCGGGCTGTGGGTTTGCGAAGAGGGTGTGGCGAAAGATGCAGGGGTCCTTGTCACGGTTCGTCCCCAGCAGCTGCGTAACAGAGGATTCTCTGATCTATGGGATGTTTCTGGGGACGCACACGGAGACGGACGTCAGCTGCTGCTGGAAGGTCATCAACTTGGTGAAAGACGCCCTTTGGTCTGCCCGAAACTTGTTGGTCTCCCAGCATGGCAAGATGTCCGTAGGGGAATGCTGCCGACTGGCACATTCCAGGCTGCAGGAGTACGTGCTGAGGGACGCCCTGAAGCTGGGCGCAGCCAACGCAAGGGCTCGGTGGGGAAGGACGACAGTCTAGGGTTCTTCTGCCACAGGAGAGGGAGGGGTGGGGTCAGGTGAGGAAGCCCCTCAAATATTGTAAATACGGGATTGGGGTATCACCCCAGGGAGCCACACGAGTGGCATCGGAGCTGTGTTTTATATAAAAGGGTAACACTAATGAATGATCTGTACAAGAATGTAAAGGCTTGCACTGTTTTATAATTGTACGTAGCTTGTCTTTTATTATGAATAAAGTTTATTTTGGAATGTAAACAAAAAGAACCTGGGTCCCTGGAGCTGTGAGGCAGCAGCGTTAATTGCCATGTCAGCATGCCACTCTAAACTTTACAAACGTTTTAATATGATGGGTTCATTGATCTCGCATTCACAAATTTTCAAGTTTTGACGCCTTTCCTGCCCACTCTTAAATTAACCAGTCTTCATAAAATGCCATTTATTAGTTCTATTTGCATGATCTGTAATTTGCAATCTGCCAGTTGCTCACTGTAATGTGGGCACCCTGGTCGTAGAGTCTTAGATAGAGTCACAGAGCCATACGGCGAAGAGATGGACCCTTCAGCTAATCATGTCCATGCCGACCTTTTTGCCCATCTACACCAATCCCATTTGCCCACATTAGGCCAGTATCCTTCTGTGCCTTGCCTATTGAAGAGTCTGTCCACATTCAAATTAGTTTATTGGAAAAACTGGTAAATTGGTCTATTATTGTCACACGTACTGAGGTACAGTGAAGAACTTGTCTTGCATACTCTTCATACAGATCAATTCATTACACAGTGCATTGAGGTACATCAAGGTAGAACAATAACAGGATGCAGAATAAAGTGTTACAGTTACAGAGAAAGTGCAGTGCAGGCAGACAATAAAGAGCAAGGCCACAAAGAGGTAGATTATCATAAACTTATTATCATAAACTACAAGGATGCAATGAAATTCCTTCCTCATGTTAAGCCTACAGAGTAAGGAGAATAGGTGGTAATAATAAATGCAACAATAAATACAGTGATGAGCACAAAATAACAGAATGGTGAAAAAATAATAGTGCTATCTGAAATAGTGCAAAAAGAAACACTGAAGTGACGATAACAGAATAACGGAGAGGTAAAGAGTCCAAGAACATGGCAGCACCACCGGGAAGGGGATGTGAGAGAGGTGATTGGTTCAGAAGTCTGACAGCAATGGGGAAGAAGCTGTTCTTGTCCAAATGTTTCTTAAATCGTAATCGTATCTGATTCCACCACTTCCTCTGGCAATACATTCTAGATATCAGCCACTCTCTGTGTAAAAAATTTACCCCTCAGATCCCCTCTAAACCTCTGTCCTCTCACCTTAATCCTATGCCCTGTTGTGTTTGATACTTCCATAGTGGGGTCATGTGGACAAGCCCAACAGAATGTATTCTGTACTGCTGTGTTTCGAATTACAAAACAATCACAAAGATACAAAATGTCTAGGTCTGGAACTACTCTGATCTAATGGATGAGAAATAAGATGGTGGGAACAAGTAAAGGATAAATAAAGCAGTAAAAGCCCATGTACGTCACTGAACCACGGGTATGAACAGAGACCAAAGCAAATGTCATGGAAACCTTGCAGGTTGTAATTCCAAGTCCATAATGAGCTACCAAACATTGATTCCAAAACTACACCAAAATCTTACACTCTAGGGGCAGGGAGCATGTTTAATCTTCAGGACATCTGTCCATAGCGATGCTGATTTAATATAATGAAATGATTCTTTCCAGGATCATCACACTAATGTTAAATGGCTAGCAAGCAATCAATATACCAGTGTCCACTTTGGGCCTGCGTTTCTGTCTGAAGTGTCAAATTGAGGCCGTGACATTCCCTATTTGCCCGGAGTAGATTTAACAAAACTCTTACAGAGAGTCATAAAGTCATAGAGTCCTACTGCACAGAAACAGGCCCTTCAGCCCAACTCTTCCAGCCAACCAAGTTGCTCATCTAAGCCAGTCCCATGTCCCTTTAAACATTTCCTATCCACATATCGGTCCAAGTATCTTTTAAATGCTGTAATTGTACCTGCCTCAGTCACTTCCTCTGGCAGCTTGTTCCATGTACAGACCACTGTCTGGGTGAAGAAGTTGCCCCTCAGGTCCCTTTTAAATTTTTCTCCTCTCACCTTAAACCCGTGCCCTCTAGTTTTTCATTCCCTTTCCCTGGGAAAAAGACTGTGTGCACTCACCCTGTCCATGCCCCCCATGATTTCAAGTGCCTCGAAGAGGTCACCCCCTCAGGCTCCTACGCTCCAAAGAATAAAGTCCCAGCCTGCCCAGCCTCTCCTCATGACTCAGGCCCTCGAGTCCTGGCAACATTCTCGTAAATCTTCTTTGCACTCTTTCTAGTTTAATGGCTTCTTTCCCACAACAGAGCAACCAAAGCTGTACACAATACTCCAGGTGCAACCTCATAAATTGCGATTATGGGCCAGAATTAGCTAAAAATTAAATTTCATTTCAGACAAAGCAACTGAAGGTGCAGAGGGTGGTATAGTGGTATAACTAGTAAGGCTCAGGTTCAATCCTGACCTCTGGTGCTGACTAGGAGGAGCTTGTACATTTTCCCTGTGACTGTGTGATTTCCTCCCGGGTGCTCTGGTTTCATCCCACATCGGAAGTCATGCGGTTGGTAGGTTAATTGTCCACTGTAAGTTGCCCCTAGTGTATAGGTGGAAATGTGAAGAGAGTTCGTGGGATTAGCCTAAGTGGGTGCATGGTATCAGCGTACACTTGGTGGGCTGAAGGTCCTGTTTCCATGTTGTCTCAGTCCATGAAGATGAAGTTGAGAAAATTAGGAGGTGAAAAATAAATTGTGTCAGAGAGGGCATGCACTTAAGGTGAGAGGGGTTAAGTTCGAAGGAGAAGTGCAGGGTAATTTTTTTATACAGAGAGTGGTTGGTGCCTGGAATATGCTGCCAGGGATAGTAATGGAGGCAGATACGATAGAGGCATTTAAGAGGTTCTTAGATAGGCAGAGAATGGAGGGATATGGTCTTTGTGCAGGCAGAAGGGATTAGTTTAGTTTGGCTTTTAATTACTAGTTTAGTTACCTTGGCACAATATCGTGGGCCGAAGGGCCTTCTTCTGTGCTGTACTGTTCTATATTCTATGTTCTAGAGGAATACATTTTAAGCTGGCACCATCTGCCAAGAAAGATCTCAGATGGTACTGGAATTGTGTCATGATGAAATCACAGACAAGCAAAAAGGTTATTGATCCCATGCCTCCTGTTCTCATATTGAAAGATAAACTGATATTGAGATACCCAAAGACCATGGTTTTCATTCTGTCATCTTCAAACATCTGGAACATTCACCCATGGAGGTCTTGGTCAAGCACTGTGTCATCTGATGCAGATCTGGAAGCTACTTCTGTAAACTTTCAGTCACACACATGGCTTCCCCTCTCCACGCTCCAGGAAGGCAGAAGCAGATTTATTGCAAACCTCTCCAAGCAGGCCCCAGGCAGCGAAGGGTCCCCAACACAACTGATAGGTGGTTATTTCCCCAGGCACAGCCCAGCTCCACTGTAATGACCTTTGTCTCCACCCAGTCACTTGCCCACTGAGCCTCTCAGTACACTGGTCTCTTCCCACAGTTGTCCTGACATCCAATCCAGCTGAAATTCCCACCACATTACTGACTCTCCTTATCCCTAGCTCCCACTGATGACTGGACCCATTTACTACCCCTCGACTGACACCTGCACCCCTCCTCACCACTAATTGCCCTAATGCTTTCATTTAACAGCCCAATTTCCACCCTTTGTCTTTCCACCCCTCCACATCACCATCCCCCTCCCATCACTCTCAACTCCCCCCCCACTCCCACTTCCATTCCACCACTCCCCCTTCCCCTCCCCTCCATTCCCGCACTCTGGAACCTTCCTCTGTTCTATCCTCCTACTGCTCGAGTGTGGTGAATTCATGTGCTCTGAACTGGTTTCCTTTAAGTGAACGAGAGGCCTTGTCACACCAGACCTGTTGTGTTGTTCACAATGACATCAGCATCTTTCACTCTCAGGAATGCCATGAATATTAGCTTTTTGCAACATTACAAGCATGACACAGGTAAATTTAATAAACTGAAATAATTTAATAAACATACATTATTCATAACTAGCACAACCAAATAAAACCAAACTAAACATTAGTGAAATATAGTTGAGTGAAATATAGTCCAAGGTTGATCAGGTTGGTTCAAGAACCTGATGACAGTGGGGAAGAAGCACTTGTTGAACCTTGAGGTGCGGGTCTTCAGGCTGATGGCAGCATCGAGAAGAAGGCGTGGCCCGGATGATGGGGGCTCTCAATGATGGATGTCGCCTTCCTGAGACATCACCTCCTGGAGATGTCCTCGATGGTGGGGAGAGCTGTACCCATGGCTGAGTCCACCACATCACTGAATGTGGGAGTATAGCATCTCATTCTGGCTCAGGATTTTCAATGGAAAGATGTCTTCCTCCTGCAGCAGTGTGCCATTCTCTCAATGCATTGAACATTTCTGTAGGCGTATTGCCATTACAATCCTCCTACTGCTCTATTATGGTGAAGTCACCTGCTCTGTAAAGTTATTTTTGGTTGACAATGTTACGTAAGGTTTAGTGAGGAACTGAAGCTAAACAGAAGTGATTAGGATCGGACCAAATTACTCACAGAGGTCCAACTTGCCCATATTATAATAATTCTGCACCTAAAACACAGGAATGTTACATCTTTTGTTACCAGACAGTGCTCCCAAAGTTTTAGGATTTTCTTAACATTAAAATCTGATGAAGCGCTACTTTAAAAAAAAGACTTGTTTGTGCCAAGTGAGGCAAACTGAACTCACAATGACTTACTATCTCAAAGCAATGGTCAGGTTGGCTGCCCAGCCTGGATTCCAGATAATGATTGTTATGGCTGAAATTTGGACAGGTTAGAGTTTACTTTGGGTGGCGTGTGAGGTGGCAGCTGGCAAAGTGTGACAAGTATGGGAGAGGTACATTTAATAGCTGCAACAGTGAAGTGTCTGACAAAAGGGAAAACACAGATAATGTTGCTTCCTGAATGATGCATGCCTGGGAACTGTATCTTTGGATAAAGAATTGTATATATCAGGAAGTTGCTTTAATGTTCCTGGCAATGTATACATAGAGAGCATGAAGTTTTGGTGCAGAGAAATAATAGACTGAGTAAAGAACTGTATGTAATGGGAGTTAATTAGGTTGGTGGGAATCCTAGGAACTGTATTTTTCTGAAGTGGATTTTATTGATGTTTTCTATTGGAAAAATGTCCTTAACACGTGAACAGCAGGGATGATGTGTTCAGCTGTGCATACATTAGATATTTATATGAAAATAGCAAATCTGGTATTTTATTGTTTAACAAACTGTACATAGAAAGAATAGTTCCAGTTTGTATATCATGTGTTTGCTTATATTACAATTCTGGTAACATCAATCACTTATTTAATTAATATTTAATCTTGAAATAAAAAAGAGATCTAAAAGTCCAAAAAGAAGATAAAGGAAAAAAATAACTGTTGAAAATATAAAGAATTGCATAAATGGAAGTGACAATGTGTCCCTTAAAGTGTCTTTTTTGCTTTAAGAAAAACTAATGTATTTGCATACCAGAGCCAAGGTGCAGGGCATTAAATGGTTGCTTCGTGATAATGATAAAAAGGGTTTTGGTTCATAATTTAAAACACAATTCCAGCAAAATAATTAATGGTAAGATACAAGTGTAAACATATTAATACTGAAATACTTCAGTTTGGGATGCTTACAACATGAAACATTCAGCACAGCTTGTGATTAATTGTTCAATAAATAACTGCTGATGAGGTGGATAATGGAAATCATTCTGTACCTCTGTAGTTCTTTGGAAATTCATCATTTTTGAATCCACTTTGTATGAGGGAGCAGTTTCTCATCAAGTATTTTAGATGAAAAATGCATGGCAGATGTGAAGCAGCTGATGGAGATACTTATGTTGATACTTATTGCTTTATGTTACATACCTTTCTGTGATGTGCTGAGATCCTTTTATTCATAAACATTCTGGCCTTCCATTACTTTAGTAGGATTTTTATGGTTTCTTTTATTTATGCCTTCAAAGGATGTGAACATCATTTGGCAAACCAATGTTTTACGTCCATCCTTAATTACTTTCTGAATGATGAATACATCAGGGACCGTTAAGAGCCAATCACATGGTCTGAGTCTCCAGATAATGACAAACCAGCAGTTTCATGGTCACCATGACTGATACTAGATCTTATCTAAGATTTTCTTGACTGTAGGTTTACCCATTACCACACTGAGGTTTGAACTCACATCTTTAGATGAATAGTCCAGTCTTCTGGAGACTGGTTGAGTGATTTATCGGCTGTGTTACCACTCTCTATATTTTCATGGTGTAGGTGATCCTGTCAATTATTGGAATTCCGATTTGGGATTCAAAGATTACGTGCCAGTCTTCCACTAACCTGGTCCTGCTCCACAGCACTCTTCCCAACAAAAAGAGATCCATGACGAGACATTGGATAAAAAATGGATCACATTCCATAGTCAGGAACCATCTTTCAGAAAAGAAAGGATTCATGTCGAAATTTACAACTTGTCCCAGTGCATCACACAGTCTTTAGCCATTTGGGGAAACCTCAGACCTGGTTCTAAACTCCTGGTCTACCAGCTAGCAGTGATCCCTCCCCTCCACTATGCTTTGGAGACATGGGCTACCTACAGCAGTCACTTCAATACACCTGAGCAGTACCACCAATATTTTCCCTGTAAATATTTCCAGATCCATTGGTAAGAAAAGCAAACCAACATCAGAGATTTTTCCCAGGCCAGTATCCCCTGTATTGAGGCTCTTGTGATGTTCGGCCATTGACAGATTACGTGGTCCACATACCTGACACTAGACTCACAAAACAGGCAATCTCTCCTGAGCTCTGTCATGATGAGAGATTTCCAGGAAGATGGAGAACATTCCCAAAGTCTCCTTGAAAAATTACAGCATCCTCATATTGTCTTCTGGAAATCCTTGGAGAAGTAGCACTAGAGAGGGCGTACTCTACATCTGGTATTGATTTTGGTTTATTGTCACATGTACCGAGAGACAGTGAAAAACTTTGTTTGCGTGCCATCCAGGCAGGGAGGCCATAGATAAGTACACTGAGATAGTAAAGAGAACATAGAATGCAGAATGTGGTATTGTAGCTACAGAGAAAGTGTAGAGCATGTCGACAAATAAAGTGAAAGGCCCATGACAAGGTAGATTGGGAGATTAAGAATTCATCTTAGGTCCGGTCGAGAGTTTGATAACAGCAGGATAGAAGCTGTCCTTGAACCTGGTGCGTGCTTGCAAACTTTTGTATCTTCTGCCTGATGGGAGAAGGACCGGGGTGGGAGGGGTCCTTGGTTATGTTGGTTGTTTTCCCGAGGCAGCAGGAAGTGTAGACAGGGTCATTGAGGGGGAGGCTGGTTTGTGTGATAGATGTCTTTGACAAGAGTACATGAAGGCCAAATGAAAATGATCGGAGTGTAGAACCTCGCCCTTGTGCCTTCGAGCACCTCCTGCCCCACCTATGGAAAAGTCTGCAGATCACATGTGGGCTTTGTCAGCTTCCTCTGAGCTGGAGTAGAGGCATGTTATCCTCAACCCTGAGGGCTGGTTTAAGTTGAAGAAGATTAGGATTGGGTCAATATTTGTGCTTCTGGGGGACAGATGTTCCAAACTGTTTCTGGAACTTCATGTATATCAACATTAAAAATAATGAGGCATATCAAGCAATAATGAAAGAGCAAGGCTCAGAGAATCTCAGTAATTAAGTATCAATCTTAAAAGTTTGTGATATCTGCAAACTGTGTCAACCAATATTCTTTATATTTACAGGGATAAAACTTCTCTCAAAGGCATCCTTTAAACTTGCATTTTCATATCCCTTCCAGAAAGTTCCAACACGTTCCACCCCCATTAAAGTGTAGTCATAGAACATAGAACATAATGCATAACACATAGAACAGTACAGCACAGGAACAGGCCCTTCGGCCCCCAATGTTATGCTGAACTAATTAAGCTAATGACACCTAATTGAATTACTCCCTTCTGCCTACACATGGTCCATATCCCTCAATCCCTGCATGTTCATGTGCTTATCTAAGAGCCTCAAAGGCCTCTATCATATCTGCCTCCACCCCCACCCCTGGCAGTGCGTTCTAGGCACCCACCACTCTCTGTGTAATCAACTTGTCTCGCACACCTCCTTTGAATTTTGCCCCTCTCACCTTAATTGCATGTCCTCTGGTATTAGATATTTCAACCCTGGGAAAAAGATACTGGCTGCCAGGCTGCCAGGAATAAGTAAGATTAAAAAAAACAGAAAATGCTAGGATCAATCAGCAGCTCGGGCAACTATCTGTGGGAAGAGAAACAAGAGTTGACATTTCAGATTGGAGATCCTTAATAAGAA
>JARFYF010000057.1:28346133-28360323 GCA_030265395.1 Rhina ancylostomus | reverse complement strand
AGTTTTTCACTGTACCTTGGTACATGTGGCAATAATAAACCAACTTACCAATTTACTAAGGTCTTGTTTTTGCTCTTCACTGCCTTATATAATTTGTATATATTTTATGAATGATTTACATCCTGTGTGTTGTCTGAACCTACGTGCCTGTGAAGCTGCTGCAAGCATTGTACCTGTACCTCACTGTACTTGTGCACAGGACACTAAACTCGACTTGACATCAATGTGACTGATGAAGTTTCAAATGAATTAAAAAATAGGAAATGCAGGAAAAATCCTGGTCAGGCAGCCTCTGCAGAAGGAGAAACAGTCAACGCTTCAGGTCTGCAACTCATCAGAAGGAGGTCCAATGCGATGCAGAGAAAGATTCCGAGACAGTTTTTCTGTTTGCAGTCCTAGACACGTTATCCAAGCGCACCAATTGTAAGCAGCTATGAGCTGCTACAAGTGACACTGGCTGCACTTTCCCTTTCTTTCTGCGTGGAGCTATGAGACTGCCACATACGTCAGCTGACACCACGTGGAGGGAAACCACTCCTTGCCCCAGCCTCATCAAGTGCATCTCTCCCGCAACTGACCGGCCCCTCAGGTTTGCTTGGGCGTGCAGTTGGATCATGGGTGACCTGCGCCTCAACTCGAGCAAGTCAGCCGCTAAACGCCTCTATGCCTCTGGCCAATTCTGCGTCAAACCACCTGTTGACATCTCTTTAGTTAATCCCTTTCCTGTTCTTACATAAGCCATAAAACATCTTTAAGCAAATAGTTCCCTCCTACTGAAAAGCTTGTGGCTTTATCTCTTTCCTCCTCCAACCCTCGTTCTTCTGGTCAGGATGGAGGTGTGGCATTGAACCAAGAGTCAGACTGGTGAACATTCATGACACTCCCTCGAAGGAAGTATATACTTTCCTAAATAAGGAGACTAAAACTGAACACAATACTTCAGGCACAGTCTCGTTGTAAAACTGTAGTAAGACGTCCTTGTTCTTGTACTCAAAAACTCTTGCAACAAACGCCAACATTCCATTTGTCTTAACTGCTTGCTGACCCTGCCTGTTTGCTTTCAGCATCTGATCTACGAGGACACTGTGATCTCCTTCCACATCTCAGGCTGGTTTCTTATTCGTTCTTGTTGAGTAAGATGGTTCATTTGCTCCAGTCCTCCCTCTGTTGACCAGCCCTTCCCTGCATTTGTGACCTCCACCAGCTCTTCAGCTCTGGGATGTCGGCGCTCCTCCGACCCGGACTAGGTGATTGCCCCCCCCACTGACCAAGCATAGCTCCAGACTTCCCTCCTCAAACACCTGAACACAACTCCAACCATGCAGTACCCATCCGGTTTGTCACCACAATCAATGCAGGGTGAAAGTGTTGGCCAATCATGACTCACTCATTTGACACTGGTTCTCCATACCATCTGTATTCCAGTCAGGCAAGGTGGCAAGATCATTCCCTCAAGGTATAGTTCACTCCTCTGTCAGGAGTCAGCACTACTGCAGGCTTGGTTGGCAATGAGCCCCACTACCAGAGATACAAGCAAGTTGATAATTACCATGCTCAGGTAATGTTTCTGTTTCCTCGAACAGCGAGGAACTGGTCCCAAACTGAGTTTCAGATCTATGGTCAACTGCTGAAAGCTCCCCTGCATGAACACAATAAATGCAGTAGGCCATTCAGCCCTCCGTGCCTGCTCTAGCATTTAACATCATCATGGCTGATCTTTTACCTCAGCATCACCTTCCTGCAATAACCCTGACATATGTCGTGAAATTTGTTGTTTGGCGGCAGCAGTACAGTTCAAGACATGAAGACATAAAAATTACTACAAGTTACAAAAATAAATAGATAGTGCAAAAGAGAAATAACGAGGTGTGTTCATGGGCTCAAGGACTGTTCGGAAATCTGATGACAGAGGGGAAGAAGCTGAATCGTTGAGTGTGAATCTTCAAGCTCCTGTACCTCCTCCCTAATGGTAGTAACGAGAAGAGGGCATGTCCCGAGTGGTGAGGGTCCGTAGTGATGGATGCCGCCTTCTTAAGGCACCACCTCTTGAAGAAGATGTCCTCAATGGCAGGGAGGGTTGTGCCCATGATGGAGCTGGCTGAGTCTACAACCCTCTGCAGCCTCTTTCGATCCTGTGCATTGGAGCCTCCATACCAGGCAGTGATGTGTTCAATCTACAGTGCTTCTAAACACATCACCAATTAGTCAATGGCACTTCTTATTATTTTACTTTGTATAAAATACAGTGCTTCGTATGACATTTGCTTGGCCAATCTTCTGCACTTCCCAACATTTGATCCTCCACAATGTTTTCTTTGGGGACATCATTGTCCCATCCCGAGACATCTGAGGTCTCATGCAGTTTGTTCCATTATAGTTCGTCAGTCAGACATTTGACAACCTTTCTTTGTAATTATTTGTAATCCAGAGTAAAAGCTCATCACCTCACCATGAGTAAAACATTGTTTGAATTTTTACAGCATATTAAGCGGTGAATGACTTCCTCAGGAGTAGGTGCAAGTCATTTCAATTAACATGTAATGCCTCATTGCTCTTGGTAAGTATTTTTGGCACTTCAGTCCATCATCAAAGCTGCTTGCAATTTTCTATCACATGTCTCTCCCAGTAATACATTTTTTTCTATTTTTCTCACTTAAGATATTCGATTTACCAAGAAGCTAATGATGTCAAATAAGGTCAGTATTAATAGATTATTGACCAATGTAACATTCTGAAAAGAGGGTCAGCACAGATAGTGATGCACATGGTTTGAACTTACTAGCAAACCCATATGAAAATAAAACTGATAAATGGCATTTTGGTTAAATACTCTGGCATTTATGTAAGATTGCATTGCGAATTCTTCTCACTTCAGAATCCTTCCCATTTATAATATTAGATATTGAAAAGTCTATTTCACATTAATACCTTGATGTTTCAGATGGTATAATTTTCGATTCAAACAACTTTGCTGATATCAGCATTAACTCTTTGCATCACAGAGACTTCCACAGGGGCGAAATCCACCTTCATGGCTACGCTCCACCCATTAGCTTTTGCATTGACATAGTGATGAATTTCATTGCTAATAATGTGTGTGTGTGTGTGTGTGTGTGTGTGTCCTGATGCAGGGTTTCAACTTGAAACACCAACAATTCCTTTTCCCCCCAACAGATGCTGCTCAACCTGCTAAGTTCCAGCAGATTGTTGGGTGTTGTATACATATTGTCAATGTAACCGTAAGCAAAATCTCAAGTTTATCTCATTTTTATACTCCATATGGCCTGTGGCATGGTTGCCTTTATTCATCAAGGCATTGGGTTCAAGAGTCAGGAAGTTCTGTTGCAGCTTTATAAAACTCTGTTTAGGCTACATCTGCAGTATAGCATTCATTTCTGGTCACTCCATTACAGGAAGGATGTGGAGGCTTTGGAGGGGGTACAGAAGAGTTTCACCAGGATGCTGCCTGGATTAGAGGGTTGTTTTCTCTGGAGTGGCAGAGGCTGAGGGGAGACCTGATAGAAGTTTATAAGAGTATGAGAGGCACAGATAGAGTAGACAGCTGGCATCTTTTTCCCAGGGTTGAAATGTCCAATACAAGGGACACTCATTTAAGGTGAGAGGGGATAAGTTCAAAGAGGATGTGTGGGACATTTGTTTTTTCTTCCATGTAGCTGTGGCAGGTTACTCTGTATTCTGTTATTGTTTTTACCCTGTACTACCTCAATGCACTGTGCAATGAATTGATCTGTACGAACGGTATGCAAGACAAGTATTTCACTGTCCCCGGTACAAATGACAATAATAAACCAATACCAATACTACAGAGGGTGGTGGGTGCCTGGAATATGCTGCTAGGGATGACGGTGGAGGCAGATATAATAGAGGCGTTTAAGAGGCTCTTAGATAGGCACATGAATGTGCAGAGAATGGAGGGACCTGGACATTGTGTAAACAGAAGGGATTAGTTTAGATAGGGGTTTACCATATTAGTCTGGCACATCATGGGCTGAAGGGCCTGTTCCTGTGATCTGCTGTTCCATGTTCTAGGTTCTCTATTTTTAGGATCTGGACATTGCCAGGTAGATCAGCGTTCATTGCCCTTGAGAAAATAGTGGTGAGCTGCCTTCTCGATCTGCTGGTGCAGGTAATTCCTACTCTGCTGTTGGACAGGGAGTTTCAGGATTTAGACCCAATGACAGTGAAGGACCTGTGATACATTTCTGCGTCAGGTTGATGTGCGATTTGGACAGGAACCTACAAGTGCACCCACACACCTGCTGCCCTTGTCGTTTTTGCTGGTGGAGGTCACAGGTTTGCAAGGTGCTGCCGGAGTAGCCTGGGCAAATAACTGCAGTGAATTTGTAGATGGTACATGTTGAAGATGCTGCATGCCAGCAGTGAGATGAATGAATGCTTTGTTGATGTGCACAGTGTGATTTCAATGGTGCTTTTCAAACTATTAAATCTTTAAGGGTTCCAATCTGAGGCCAAATAATGCATTGGTGATGTTGTGCCAATCAACTGTCAAGCATCTTTTGAACATATTTAACACTTGTTGCAAACATGCTTTTTATTTCCACTGGTAATATTTCAAGTATGCTATGCAAAAAAACATGGTCACAGTCATAGTTTTTTTTATGTAGTAGTTATTATTAAAAATATCAATACACCCACAAAATAGTGCAATGTAACTGCACTATGTACTGAATTGACCTGTACGATTGGTTTGTAAGACCAGCTTTTCATTTTACCTCAGTACGAGTTACAAAAGTAAACCAATACCAATACTTTCATGCAGATTTTTGTTCAATGACATTGTTGAGGAGAAGTAAAAGTCTATTTGCTCTCTAGTTGAATATATTCAAGGCTAAGACTGATTTTTTTTAGGGCACTAACAGAATCGAATAGAGGAATCAGGAAGAAAGTCGTCTTGAGGTAGAGGTTGTCAGTGAATATAGGGACACGTTCGAGGACCCTTGCTCCCCCTTCTGCTTCAGTTTCTTATTTTCTTATCAGTCATTGGATCCAAATATTCTTTTCAATAAATTGGCAGCAATGCATTACTTGGGCTCAGATTGGAGCCCTTAAAGATTTAATAGTTTGAAAAGCACCATTGAAATCACACTGTGCACATCAACAATGAAACCTAACATTCCTTAATCAGAGAGTCAATCTGTAGGATATTTTGTTGCATTTAAAAAGAAACTTGCATTCAGCTTAACTCAGATAAATGAAGTCAAGAATTTTTTTTCTATAGTAATAACTGGAAATTAATACTTAATCCTTATTGCCCAAGAGATGTCAGAAATGAGCAGTTCATATTCAGCCGGAACAAAAATCAATTTATAATAAAATTTTATTCCCAGTGGAACTGTGAAGTACACAGTGCCCAAAGATTCCTGATCTCTGATGATGTTCTAGCCTTTAACTTGCTGCGGGACACATCCAGAAGTATTACTCACTGAGACTGTAGATTGTGTTGACCTTGTATATGTTTAATTTCAAAGCCAGCATAAAAAATTGAATACATTAAATTACGCATTTTTACATAAAGTATTTATGAACTCTAGCTTGCATTGCCTTCAACAAGCCTTCAAACCAAGAAATATTGATATAAATTGTGGCTACAGACCAGCCTAGGAGTAACATTGTTTAGCTAATGCACCATAAACTTTACATAGTTTTTGCGCATCATTTGATGGGTCAGAAGAAGCCATAATCAATGTGGAATAAGAAACAAGTGCATTCCTAATGGTATGTTTGCATTAACCATAAAACATTGCTCTAAAATGAAGAGGATGTTTTAATATTGTGTTAAAAGCTTGTTTGAAAACTGCATTTTAAGCACTTAATGCCAAATGAACGCAAACTTTATGTGCTGCTTTTCCTTAAAAATTGGAGGGGACTAAGCCAGAACATTAATTTGGTTTTAAAGTCAGATCATTAAATGCTCAGCTAATAGTGGTCACATCTCCTGCCACAGGAGACTAACAAAATCAGCTATAACTTCTCTCAGTGCAAGGTGTGTGCCTGAAGCCAATGGGAAGGGAAATTGAGCTAGTTATAAAATAAACTTCCACTTCAGTTGTGTCCATTTAGCACCATCACCAAGGATTATCCTCAGCCCCAACTATCTCCAGCTGAGTCAATGGAAAGTGCAAAACCTGATTATCCCCTCACAAACATGTTCGAACTCCTAAGCAGACCCAGAATTTAACCCTTATTACAGAGGAGAACACACACACACACACACACACACACACACACACACACACACACACACAAACACACATGCACACACACACACAAGAATTAGTATTTTACAATATTACTGACAATGAACCAGTCGATTGTGCTCTCATTGGAATTTATAAATCTGGTTCTCCAACACAATAGAAATCATCCCAGTTATCTGCTGGGATCCTTGGCAGCAATAGTGGAGAACATATATACGGTGAGATTCTGCTTGTATAAACCAACCAGCTATAATTTGGGTAGTGGAAAAGTTACCGGATTAGTAACGAAGAGGCCTGCACTCACAGCAGCTTGTGAGGTAGAATTTTTGTTTAAAGTCAATGGAAATATCAAGTTACAATGAGTAAAGGTCACTGCTGGATTGTAGTAAAAACACAAATGTTTCACTAATGTCATTTAATGAAGGAGACCTATTGCCTTTAACCAGTTTGTTCTAAATGTAAATGCAACCATGCATCAATGTGATTCTTAACTGCACTCTGAAGTGACCCAGAAAACCATTCAATTAAATTGGTAAATTGGTTTATTTACTGTCACAGGTATTGAGGTACAGTGAAAAACATTGTTTTGCATTCCATCCATACAGATCAATTCATTACAACAGTGTATTGAGGTAGTACAAAGGAAAACAATAACAGAATGCAAAATAAAGTTTTACAGTTACAGAGGAAGTACAGTGCAGGCAGTCAATAAGGTGTAAGGCCATAATGAGGTAGATTCTGAGGTCAAGAGTCCATCCTACTGTACTAGGGAACCATTCAATACTCTTATAACAGCGGGATAGAAGCTGTCCTTGAGCCTGGTGGCACAGGCTTTCAGGCTTTTTTATATTCTGCCTGATGGGAGGGGGGAGAAGAGGGAATGTCTGGGGTGGGTGGGGTCTTTAATTATCTTGGCTGCTTTACTGAGGCAGCAAGAAATGTAGACAAAGTCCATGGTGGGGAGGCTGGTTTCCATGATGTACTGAGCTGTGTCCACAATTCTCTGCAGTTTCTTGTACTCTTGGGCAAAGTAGTTGCCGTACCAAACTGTGTTGCATCCGGATAGGATGCTTTCTATGGTGTATTGATAAAAATCGGTAAGGGTCAAAGGGGACATGCCAGATTTCTTTAGTCTCCTGAAGAAGTAGAGATGCTGGTGCACTTTCTTAGCCTTATTGTATCCTTAGACAGCCAGGGGAGGACAATAAATATTGGTCTTGACAATGAGCCCCACAGATGAAGGATAAACAGAAAATGATTCAGTTTGGATTGATCAGGATTATAAATTGTCTGAATCTGTCCTCCAAAATTTATCAGATGCTCATCCCAAATACCGTGCGGGAAATGGCAACACATTTCAGTGTGAACATTAGCACCATGCCGTTCCATTTTTCTCATGATCATTACAGATCATTACAGGAACCCCAACCCCCAAAAAAGTGACACCTTGAATATTGTATCTTTCTCCAACCATGGGCTGATCTTATTCATGGACAACGTAAAAAAAATTGGATTGAGTGAACTCAGTAGCCAGTACAGATTGGATCTTTAGTTAGCCCCAATTTCAAACTGGAAGAGATGCATACTTTCTACTTAAGGTGGAACTTGAAATTTTAGTCAGTTTAATCACTTTATTGCACACAGTCCATCCTCTGTTCACAGCTTAAATTTTTATTTCTTTATCATCCTGACAAGCCATTGTAACACAAAGGAAATATTTGATTCATATGATATCTTTGCAGCACATGTAAGCAGTTTCGAACAATCATGTTTTTGCAATGTAAGAAATGGAATGTGGTATCAATGAGGTGGCCTTGGTTAACATCTCAATCCAAAGAGAGTTCTACCTCAGTTATACACTGGAATATCAGTCTAGATTTGTAAGCTCTGACTTCTAATGTGAGACTCTCCTGACTCGGAAGTAAATTGCTGCAGACAGAGTCGTGGCTGATACCACCAATGAAAGAATGACTTGAATTTGTAAAACACCTCGCAAAACTTAGCCGTCCCCTGGAGAAAATTGAAAAACTGCAGCTGCTGGAAATCTGAAGACAAAATGGAAACACACAGTAAGTCAGGCAGCATCTATGGAAACTGCATCAGAGTTAATATTCTTGGTGTAAAGATCTTGGTGTATGACGAAGGGTCTTCAGCCCAAAATATGAACCCCATTTCTCTGCCCATGGATGCTGCCTGACCTGCTGACTCTCTGCCTTCTCTGAAGTGCTCTTGAAGGGTGGTCACTGCTGTAATATTGGAAATGTGACAGGCAATTTGTATGCAGCAAAGCTCCCTCAAACTGCAACTTGTTACTAATCTAACAAGTTGTTTCAGTGCAGTTGAGTTATATCTTGCTCTCTGGTTGAGATAGTTTTACAGCTCATTGAAAAGGCAGCACCCACAGTCATGCAACTTGCTCTCAATACTGTAATGTCGGCCTAGATTATGAGCTTCAGGTGTGGGACTTGAACCTTAAACCACTTAGTGTGAACAAATACCCTTAAATTCCAGATATCTTTGTCTCTCCTAAGTGATATCCTCACTTCGGAAAAACTTATCACTTCACCAATCTTGCACAACCCCACATAATACCCTTTCTTCGAAGCAGCTGACTAACAATTAACTCAAAAAGAGGTAGTCATAGGCATTAATATACCAAGAATAGTTTTGTTCTCCATTTATTGTATAAATAAAAGTTTGATTCATTGATGTAAATTCCTTTGAGTACTCACCTATATTTAAGAAGTTTTCACATTAACAGTTTACAGAATTTATATGGATAAACGCCAGATAAAATGGAAAAAAATGTTCAACAGGAAGGGCAACAAACTAAGTTCCCAAGCAGTGTTTTCTTATTTTTATTGATTTTTATTGTGTACATATGGCAAACAAATCGACACGAAGATGTAAGAAAATTACACCACCCTACTTAAATCGGTGTATATTTGTTGAACTAGAACATAATTAAGGGTGAGATACAATATCTATTTCTACTTGCAAGCTACCCAGCCATTCCCATTTGCGAAAATTTTCATATTCCTTTGTCAGACAGGACACATCCATGGTGGTCTTTCTGCTGGCTTTACTATTCTGAAACATCACTCAAATTGTCTACAATTAACAATACCATTCAATTCAGGCATTAGATTTTAAAACAATACAACTTCCAGTAAGGTAGGTAGAATAAATGTATCTCTGTGCCTGTGAAAGGGTTAAACTCAAATGAAAGGTTAAAAAATGTATGAAACCTACATCCCCCAAGAGTACAGCTGGAACGCAATAGCAGAAAATAGGGCTCTTATTGACAAGTAGGCGATGCCTGTGGTGTGCAGGCAATCAGAATTCTCCTCAGGGTGGGGCTCTTCACACAATCGCATCTACAATTACCGAATATATCAATAAATCTGATAGTTCTCTTTTTTAAAAGAAAGCTTTACTGGAGTTTAGCAGAGACAAACCAGGTTGATGTTTGACTATTTGCTATTAGGAAAACCTTGGTTCTGTTTACTTGAAGCTTATTAGACCTCATTGAACGCCTATAAAAGCACTTGATCAATATCACTGGGAGTGATGGAGATTTGGCTGGTCAGTTTCGCCCATGTAGCAGAATTGATCAGAAGCAACTGCAATCTAAAAATCATCTCTGCAGCCTAGCGGTTGCCTGGCAACAGCGGCTCTTTGGGCAGTGATAGTTTCTGTATAGAGTTTCCTCTGTGCCTCTGTGGTCATTTGGTCAGTGGACTGTAATCTCTACATGCGCAGATCCACAAACTCTTCCTGCCTGCACCTCCCCCCTCAAAAAAATCAATCCAATCTAGCAACAACACAATGCATTTTTTAAAAAAATTCTGCAGGTTTGTCCCTGCTGTGGGTGATCAAATGGAATTTTTAAAGATTGACAATATTCTGGTGTTAAAGAACATTTTTAGGGGGTCTTTCATTCTTTAAATGTTCTTGTATCTTTCCAGATTTTTGACATTTATTTAACTTCCTTTGTTGGAAGAGATAGAGGACTGCTTACAAGTACTTTCTTTTTCGTTGTGTTCTTATTCTGGACTTGTATGCTTGCTGCTAAATGCAAATGTTCACTCGAATTTTCTCCTTTCCCACTAAGCTGCTTGATGCAAAATGTCCCAAACATTGACATATTCATAACAGATTCAAGTGAGATAACCCACTCAGGTCAAATCTAAGCTTTAATCCCCTTGCGCTGCAAACAGTTTGCTTAATACCAGGACTTGTTTCAATGAATAAAACCCAAATCATCCATTGCCGAAGCTTCCTGGAAGGAATGATATATCTCTAGCATGGATGTTGGAAAGTAGAAGACTAAGAGATATCTGCAGAGGCCTGCAAAATGAAAAATAAAAAAATATATATAACTTTAAAAGGACTTAATTTAAGCTCTCCTCTCAGAGAAAAGTAGTGTCTTGGTAAAACCAAAAATAACCATCCATTCCATCTTTGAGACACGGGAATTAATTTGAATGTCCAATAATGTGAAACAAGCACTCACGCATCAGTAGCTCATTCCATCTCCCCAACAATTTTACTTTCCCTCAGTAGAATCCCCATTCAGGAGGAATGCTAAATGCTCTACAGTTCACTAGCACCTGTTTTACACAGTCACAGAAAACAAACTTTACCCTCAAGATACCAACACGTCTTTTGACTCCCTAAATGTCGCTGTATTTAATCTTGGCTTAGGAATTTACCTTCATCTCCATTTCAGATGTTACAATTGTATAATGCATTGACCCTTCAAGGTATATGCAAACATACAGGGCTTTACAATTATTTTTGTTTTCTTTCTACATATTTTTAATGCAAAACTGTTTACTTTATTTTTATTTAATTCATCTGTTTATGTGTATTTCATCATTAGTTAATAAGGAGTTGCTCCTTTTGTATCCAACAGGTTCCATTCTTTTGTTAGCTGTGGCTTAGTTGATAGTACTCTAGCTTTTGTCTGAGAAGGCTGTGGATCCAAGTACCTACTCCAGCCAAGCAAGCTCTTTGCATCTTCAAGGAGGATGCTGTCCTTGCTTCAAGTGAATCTTGTTCTGCAAAGTACACGTAGTTTGACCTTGTGGAGTTCCAAGTTGATATCAGCGTCGGACTGCCTCTGGTGAGAGTTGGATGATAGGACTCGTGAGGAAACAGGCAGATGTCATTAATTTCATGGACTTTGTGACGACGCGGTGTTGGGTGACATAGTGGTGTGGATGGCAGTGGGATTCAGCTGTGGTAGGAATTTGCAGGTGTATCTTCTGTGCACTGCCTAGCTGCTGCCTGATAACTCCGTGTTGTGGGGTTGGGAGACTATACCCCACATCACCTGCCCCCAACCTTCACTATCATCACCTTCACCTTTTAGAAACAATATTAACTGGCATGCAGCAAGCTATAATGATTTTGAGTCAGTATTAGGCTGCCTCCCAGGACTGGGCTAGATTTATCCAGGCTCTGACAATGAAAGTTAAGAACACCAGTAGTCTTCTCTGTGACACTTCAAGCACCGACACAACTCTCATTATATCTGTTGACCCCTGTCAACAAAAGCTTTCCTAGTGTTATAAGTTATGACTACAGAGGATAGATCTGATCACCAACCACAGTACATGAGGGGCGTTGTGATAGATTATTGCACAATGAAAGCCTCATGAAAGCTTCCTGGATTTTGTGATTTTATATGCAGAATAGCATAATTGATATGGCACATGAGCTTCACATTAATGAAAAGGAAACCTTTTCTGTTCCTTAAGTTGAATAGGTTGACAGATGAGACTTTTGAGTCTCACATGCATTATTTCAATTGCTCCTTTTATCTGTGGGAACTCTGCCAATCTGCAGAACTGGATGCTCTTTCTCTCACTTTCTGCATCTCTGGTTCCATTGCGAAGGAAGTGTGGCCCTCCTAAGGAGAGTATCAATCACTTACTTGTTACAGTGGTGAGTCGCTGACTGATTAAATGGCAATGGTCACTTGTTGCTGCCTAGGATTCAATGACAGTGAAAGTCAAGGTAGTGGTGACTTTGACTCAGATAAACAAGGTGAAAGTGGCTGACAAGTTTTTGTACAGCAGTTGATGTATCTATTCAACAGGTGTCCTGGAGAAAACACAGCCCAATGCACCAATAATAAAAATATTCCAGGATTATTGTAATGATAACCCTGAAGTAATAGATATTTAGGTGTAAGGAGATGTTTTCACTATTGCCTCATCCTATGAGCCACCTCTTACATCTTCTCATCCTTCATAACATTAGTATAATTCTCATTGGGATGTTCTGTTAAAATCAGCACTATCTGCAGATCAGTCTGAGCAGACAGTAAAACTCCTAATTAACACTGTGAAGAGCCAAAGAAAAACTGATAAACAGGCAAATGAGCAGACTTTGGCTCTAAGAAACAAAAAACGCCTTCTCAACGCCGTGTCTACCTCAAGGGTTTCATTCTCCAACCTGTTCCTCCACTTGTACAGAAATATAGGGCCAAATTCTGGGGCAGAAAACATGGAGAAAATAGAACAGGGCTTGATTCAGTTTAAGTATGGTGCATCCCAAATGTGGCATTAAACAGAGTGAACTGTAAAACTCTGTACAGTTGTTTCCAACAATTACTGTAAAGCTCTGCAGCCCAGTTTTCCAATCCAAAATGCAAATAGTCAAAACCTCCATATCAAAAATTGGAAATTTGAAATAAAAACTGCTGCAAACACTCGGCAGGTCAGGGAACATCCATGGAGAGAGAAACAGAGTCATCATTCCAGGTCAAAGACCCTTCATCAGAACTGAAACATTCCCACTGTTTCCCTCTCTACAGGTGCTGCTGAGAGTTTCCAGCATTTATTTACTTTTTATTTCTGATGTGCGCAGTGTGAGGTTTATCACAAACTCTGAACAGGTAAACTTGACAGACATAAATTTTAAATTTATAGCATATTTCAGAGAAAACTTTAACTCTCTATAAATTCCTTTGCATTATTATGTGTATTTGAAAAACCTTGCTCCTTTTTGTTTCTCAAAGTGCTGCACTGTTGCAATTTATCAAGTCATAATCATTTGCATGGAAATTTGCATAGAAGCAATGTTATAATCTTTATTTATCTTCACCTTTCCTACAATTATTTTCCTGCAGGTGACAGGGAGCATTCACTAGCCAGGAGGGTAAACAACCATCGGGCACACGGAAAACCTGGCTGAAACTTCAAATGTCTAAATTTAACTTTCTTTATCACATTCAAACAAAGAAGCAAGTTGATCTTGAAGCAGCCGGTAACAACTCCCCCACAGAGCAGCTTTATTATATATCGACCTGATCTGGTTTCTGCCTGAAGTGAATATAAGTTGTTTCAAATCCCCACTGTGCACAAAGTATAGCCCAATTGACAAAACTGGGACAGCTGTTTGACAGTTTCCAGCCATTCTACAGAAAGCCGAACAGAATTGTTTCAGACAGTATTTTTAAGCTAGAAACAATCCATCAAAACCTTGAAGGGCTTTTACAGGCTTAAGGAGGTAGGCATCAGTTAGAAATATATTTGGTGCAAACTAGACATTAATTGGTGGAGAATGTCAATGTGACATAGTATGTCATCTTCTTGTATACTATACCTCCTTGTGTCCTTCCCCAATACACACACACTGCAGCCACCCACAACGCACACACACGCGCACACACCACAATAGCACTGCAGGAAAGACCTGTTGCACTGACCTCTATAAGGTCCACTTCTCAAGCCCAGTAGAGGGAAGTGGCAACACTAACAATGGCATGAAAGCATATCAGAATCAGATTTATTATCACTGACATGGTGAAATTTGTCCTTTTACAGAAGCAGTACAGTGCAAAGATATAAAAATCTGTAAATTACAAAATAAATAAATAGTGCAAAAAAAGGAATAATGAGGTAGTGTTCATGCATTCATACCCCGTTCAGAAATCTGG
>JARFYF010000057.1:28319052-28329372 GCA_030265395.1 Rhina ancylostomus | reverse complement strand
TGTAATGAGCACCATTGTGAAACTTAACAACCACTACATTGATTATTTTTCTCCTTAAAAGACAATGCATGGAGATAAATTGAACCCTGTTACTTAATAATTTTATATTCGGGGCATGACAGTTACGACAGACTTTTTAAAATAAAATATTCACATTGATTGAAGAGTTTACCTTGTTACTTTATGATTCTTAACCCGTTCTTCAACTGAATATGTGCTTTATGTATTAAAGGTTAACACGCTGAGAATTCTTTTAACAAGAATATTTATTAATTCTGCAGATAGAGATTACTCAATTCATTATTATTTATTAATAGAGTCCATACAAATAATGCCCGATAAAGTTCTGGTTAATTCTTGTGCATATTATTTAAAAGAGTAATATTTGTTTGTAAGCAAGTATCTATAATATTAAAAATCATAATTCACCGATCCCCCAACTGATTGCAAACAGTTATGTTCATTTTTCCTCCTCATGTCTGAATATTTAATGCATCTTGAACACCCACTTCAAATCATTGTTGACATATTTCTCAGCAACAAATTTCTCTTAGTTTCTGGGGGGGGGGGGGGGGAAACGTGCAAAATTCGCGGAGTTGAGGGAGAAGGGGAAAAAGTCGCGAAGATGAACATGCTGCCTGTCAATAGATCAGCTGTCGATATGAGAGTGCGCTCCTCGATTTCCCCAGAAATGAAGATTTTGCCAAGTAGACCACTTCATTTGGCACAATTTGCATCTTTACCAACAAGACAGAGGAAACGCCAAGTTGTGTTGAAGGGTACAAGAAGTTTCTGCAGTGGGATAACAGTTAAAAATTAATAACCAGCTGCACTGTGAATGTCTCAACAGTTGGCACAAAATACTTCAGTCCATGAAGTGTGGAATGCATTCGAGTCCTCTTTTAGTTTTTGTCTGGAAGTGCTTGTTTTGAAACTGGGAGGTTTTTTTTAGGCGTAACCATGTACAAAATGAAGCATGACTAATTACCGTTCAACTTTTCTTTGATTGTTTATAACGCCCCATATTGTCCTGAGGCCTAGCATCTATGTTGACATGTTGCGCTGTTCTTTCTGATTCGCATCTGCCTTCCCGGGTACGTTGGGTGGCAGAAGCTGGCACACCCGTCCTGTTTTTAATGCTGCATTTTCCTGAGTACTTTTACTTCTTGTTTTCCGAAGGAGCCATCTAAATCCCGAAAGATCGATAAACTGGAAGGGGCGTTCATTACTTAAATCACCCTTCGTTAGTTAACCAGGAGCATCTCTAAAATCGAGACTGGATTCAATGGCCTCAAAATTAAGCACACTGCTTGTGACTTATTAAGAACCCATTGCTTTCCCTTGGCTGAAATGCTTCCGTGTAATTTAAACTGTGCTTTGAATAAATAGGAGCCTGCATTACTTTCAGGTTATTATTTAGCAGAATCTCATCAAATTGTTGTAAATGGATTAAAATGAAGTTAGAACAATGAAATGTTCACCCCTCCCCCGTTAGCCCTCAACGTAAACTCACAAATGAAGCTGATTGAATAGCATCATGTATTTGTATTTTAATGGATCAAGCAGCCTGAACTTTCTGTACGATATGTGATTTCAAGTATGCCGAGGTTCTTAATACCATTACTCATATAAAGACATACAAGGCCGCGCTTCTAGTTAACTTATCCCGTTAAACAAATACAAATAACTCTTCCACCGTTTTCTATTAAACATGTTCCCATACATAACGCTGCCAATCAGGTGAAATGAATGGCCTGTCCAAATCAGTGGGCACTATTGACACTAGGGTACAACACACAAGAACATTCAGTACTTCCTACCTCCGTTTATCAACTACAGCATCACAAGTGTTACACCGTTGAAAGGCATAAATGGAATTAAACTCTATTTTATATTCAAATGACGATGCCTTTTTGAATCCCATACGCAATGCGACCAATTCTTCTCGCCGTTTTGGTTTTTTTTAACAAATTAATCGGTGTAAACAGTACGTAAACATCGGCCGGGTTAAGATGTCAATCTGTATGCGTGGCTGTTATATGTAAAACACACTTTACCAGCTATTTGCATAAAAACACCAACACTACTGGGACTTGTAAATTGGACACAATGGGGAAACGATTTCAGGGAGATTCACTTACGGGTAGAATAAAGTGCAACGGAACTTTAAAATAAAATATTCTTCGGGGTCGAACATGCACCAAAGCTGATGATAATTTAATAGCAAGTTATTTATCAAAGCCGCATAAAAATAGTATGTAGTGCATGGGATGTAAATACCGGAGAACGTGGCATCAATTGAGGCATGTACCGAATTGTAAAAATACTTAATGTCGGTTTCGTGTTAAGATTATAATAATACACGCTTTCTTTCCAACGATTGCTAGTCTGCAATCAGTATATGCATGGCGTGCCACGATTATATTTACAGGGGCCCGTTAAAGCACTTGGACTGACTCATTCATACTTGTTCAGGCTGCTTAATGCACAGACTGAATTTGAGATCAAAAGATGTAACGGTTTGGAAGCGGAATTGCCCTAATATCTAGACACAGCACAGCGGGAACGCAAGGAAAGTTGCACGGATAGCGCCGAGACTGCGTGGAAACACCTGTTTACTTACCCGGGCAAAGTTCTTGTACATTTGGGGAAGAATTAATGAAGCAGACCCATTTTTCCCCCTCTCCCCCACAGATAATTCCGAGATGAATTTGCTTGGTCTGAAGAAGAGGCGGATGAGAATTAACCCGAGCCTAGAGAACATGCAGAAAGGAGCGATCAATACACAGCCTGACCGTAGCAGCTGGCAGACGGTTCGTAGATAAAAAAAAACACAACTAAACTGTTTCTCTCTGGGCCCCGGTGGTCTGCGATCCCTTTAGCAGAGGGAAGTAAGGAGTCTAATTACATGCAAATTTAAATTAACTATTGCAGTGTAATGCTAAATGAACAGGGGATCGGGGCTTAGATTTTTACCCGGGATGTAACAACATACTTGTAGAATTTGTTTCCCAAATGCTCAGACATCTGAACACAATAACAGGGCAGGTCTTAAAAGGGGGGAAATGCGTCGAAGCGTTGGGTTTTCCTTTGGAATGTTCTGTGGTGAATATTTGTTCGGGTAATGGGGAGCGAACCTCCGGGTGTCATTGATGACCGCCGTTTAATTAATTGAAACGGCAAGTGATGGCGAGCTTTCGGAAGCCAGAAACCGAATGGGGAGCCAACCATTCTCAGAGGGAACTGACCACGGTCTTTCACTGGCACCGTGTTTTTCCCATCACAATTCAGCGACGTTTAATCTGGACTGAACGTTCAAAGTTGAACTTCCAACCCCTTGTTTTTTTTAAACAGAGCAGCTCGCTGTTGTAGTGGGAAATGGACAATATTTGTATCGGTTCTGTTCACGGATTTTCAGCGCATTTGGCTGCGCTTTGGCTAATGATACCTTATCGATTTAGATGAAGCAATGAGGTGCTGCGGATCCCCGCTTGAATGAAGAGCGCATTTAGTTTGCTGAATTATATTTTGTTAATTATAAAACGGCTGGCAAAGAAACAGGTTTTCGCTTACGCTCTTAACCGGGATAAGGTGATCAAAGTCAACATCCCACAAGTTCCCCTCCGCGCAATTAAACAACAGCGATAATAGTCTCACCATGGAATCTCCATTAGCCTGGATTTGCATATAACTGAACAAAATTTATCACAAGGCAGCATATATGTAGGCTTTAAAATATCGAAGGGGAAATATATAAATAAATGCTCGCATTGTCTGCATATCCGGTAATGTTCGGAGTGCGTTTCATATTGATTACAACAGAACAGCACATATTGCAAATGAACAACACTCCCTCCCCAGCCAGAAGTTCCACATATGAAGGCGTGGATACGGAATCTAAAAATGACAAACACAAACAGGTACAGACGATATGTGATGCTTCTCTTCATTTCCATTTGAAAGCCCTCGGTTCTTAAATCGAGACTGAAAAATAATGTTTCGGCTGCATTTCGGACCGTTCCATTTCCAAGTGGCCTATATCCTCCACTGATCTCTCTACCCAAATAAAGCATTTTTATTTAAATGAACCTTATGGGAACTTTTTCGTGGTCAGAAGGTGTGACAGTGACGATAATATAGGGTTTCGGAGGCAATCCCGCAAGGCAGGAACAAGTTCAAGCCTCCTATACGTGGGCCAGCGTGGGATTATTTTGATGTGTCTATACAGTGTGATATCAACACGCGGTCATTTTTAGCTATGAAGATGCTCCGTCATTGGATTTACTTGCTGCAACGGTCAGTAAGTGGCAGTTCAAGTTGTGGAGAATTTTCAAAACCTTCGACCTGAGTATATTCAGGATCAAAGCACTCTCAGCTGGATCTTTGTACTACTTTATTTTGCAAATCCTCTGCAAGTCCCTTAATGCAACACTTTCATGCTGTTTCTGCTGGTTACTGCTCTGTCTCCCCAAAGACCCTCTGCTCGCAGTTCCCATTCCTCGGGTAAGTATCTTGTCCTTCGTGCTCCCGCCTGGAGATTTTAATCAAATCATTTGTATATGGCTATGAAGCCAACAGATATCATGGCTATTGCTCAAAACATCCCAGGTTATAATGGGCAAAGCGCAACTGTCGGTTCGCTTCCAATGGGGAGTGCGTGGGGATGTTTATACACACAGGGTAACAGAACCTCTCGAAATCCAATGCAAATTACTGCATTTGCAAATCCCAAATTCAAATTAAAATTAATTATCGAGCCCAAAGTAGTATGGCCTGTATGATTGGCACAGAACGACGAGGCAGACCTGTTTCCGGATTCTAATCGGAGTATTGCTTCCCTGTTGTTGTCATCTATCAATATCGTGATAAAATGCTGCTGATAACTTAATTCTCCAAAGGCTTCCAAGAGCCGAAGGTAGATTTTTCGATAGTACAGTAGAGATGTTAGGGTACTTGCGCCCAAACTATTTTAGTTTGGAACGGTTGATTGGGATAGCGGTAGATTTAAGTAAAAAGGAATCCAGGGTATCGGCGAGTACTGCAGAAATAACCGTGTATGCAGAGCAGGGATTGTGGATTGTCCAACAATAACTCAATAAATGCACGGCTATCAATGCCTCCGGCTGAAAACCTGAAGAAATTGGAAACATTAACGTGCTAGCAAATTATCGCAATATTTTTAAATGCTAAAATTAAACATATTTCTCAATTGTTAGGCAGCGATAAGTATGTCCCAGTTAAGACCAAGAATATCTAAGATATTGGTTTGAACTCATGACATACTAGTCACATAGACAGACAGATAGATGATGGATAGATAGAAAGGCAGATAGATCTTTCAGAAGTTGGTAGTTTATTTAGTGAATGTAAATCTTGCAGAGGGCACAGTTTGTGTCCTGGATAAATGGCGCATTGGCTGCCATAATCAAGAGCCTTAAAGGCCTGATATGGTGGAACCGGATCTTAAAAGCAAGCCTTCGCTGTGTTAGAGTATTTCGACACAAATCACAATTATCCAGTAAATGAGTTTTAATAACCACCCTGTACTACTTTCCAAGGCGCTTAAATTGCCCAACCGTTTCAATAAATCTACTTTCACATAATCTTGTTGCTAAATCTTAATAAGCGAGTTTAAATGATGCTTGATCTAATTAATCAAACGGGTACAACAAATGCAACACGTGGAACGTTGCTTTCCATAATTATATCCTTGTCAATTCCACAACTCATTCCAGGTATAATTTGCTTAGACTCAACCGACCAAAGACAGCTCTGTGCTGTGGTTCATTGGAGACACAATGGGCCAACAGCTCTATGTGGCGAGTTTAAAGGAAGCTGTTGCAGTCTGTCACCGGACCGGAGCGTGTAATGCAACCTTGGATGATTTAAGTCATACATTGTTTGATCTGAATCTTCCAGCTTTCGAGGTAAACGCAGCGATAGGAGCAAGACTCCGGAAGTTCAGTAATAAGATGTGGGGCTGCTGACGTCAAGGGTGGATGTGAGATTGCGCACTGATCCTCTGGCTCCCTCTGTCTCTCCCCAATCTGCAGCCGTTAAACATCAGCCCAAGGACCTGCACATCAGTCAGACAGGGCGAGCGGAGCGAGCCCAGAGCACTGAATCCGAGAGAGAGAGAGACTGCAAAATGCTCGGTCGAACGGATGAATAGCTATTGATGCCAGTCCCACTGCAGCCAACATGGAGCTTACAATGGACAATATTGGGAATATCCACGGCGTGACCCAAGCCAGCGACCTGATGAATAGTTCTCACAATCGCCAGGCTTCTCACCGGAGTCTCTCATCCCACGGCCGACCTGCCATGGTGTCGAGCATGGCTTCGATCCTGGAAGGAGGCGAGTACCGTCCGGATCACAGCCTGTCCGCTCCCCTGCACCCGGCCATGAGCATGTCCTGCGACAGTCCACCTGGCATGAGCCTCAGCAGCACTTACACCACGCTGACCCCCCTCCAGCACCTGCCGCCCATCTCGACGGTGTCTGACAAATTCCACCACCCTCACCACCACCACCACCACCACCACCCGCACCAGAGGCTCGCCGGCAACGTGAGTGGCAGCTTCACCCTCATGAGAGACGAGAGGGGCTTACCGTCCATGGGGAATCTCTACAGCCCCTACCACAAGGACATGGCGACCATGGGGCAGCCGCTGTCCCCTCTCTCCAATGGACTGGGAACATTGCACAACTCGCAGCAGTCCCTGACCCCTTATGGTGGACACATAGCCAACGAGAAGATGCTCTCTCCAAATGGCTTTGACTCCCACGCCGCTATGCTGTCTAGAGGGGACGAACATCTAACCAGGGGTCTGGCTGCTCCAGGGGCTGGGATGATGGCCCACCTCAACGGAATGCACCACCACAGTCATCACCACGGACAAACCAACGGCTCCATGCTCTCTTCCGAGCGCGACCGCCAGGCATCCGTGTCCGGATCACAAGGCAACACCTCCAACCAAGTGGAGGAGATCAACACCAAGGAGGTGGCTCAGCGGATCACGGCCGAGCTCAAACGCTACAGCATCCCGCAGGCCATTTTTGCACAGCGTATTCTGTGCCGGTCGCAGGGCACTCTTTCGGACCTGCTGAGGAATCCCAAACCCTGGAGTAAGCTCAAATCTGGGCGGGAGACCTTCAGGAGGATGTGGAAGTGGCTTCAGGAACCCGAGTTCCAAAGAATGTCTGCTCTGAGGCTTGCAGGTAGGACGAATAGTGCACGGGGCTTCCATCCATTGCTTTTAATGCCGGTATTAACACAATGCGTATAATGCAAACTTAAAGCCCGCTAATGCAACAAATCCAGAAAACTTTGTGTAGAACACTGAATACCTCCCCTTCGCGTAAAATGAAGGAAAAGATTCAAAATAGCATCCAGTCTTGGTACAGTAATCGATCCCCGATATCATTTATGGCTTTGTATTTCTTTGTCTATTTGACATTGTGTGTGCATTACTCCCGTGCTCACAGTGTGTTGCCATATTCCGCTCACACATGTTATTTTACTACAGGATTCCTAGGCTTTCCCCATTATCCTCACACTCTCTCCCTCCGCCCCCAGCTCATGTTTAGCATATGTAAATACCGTGATAATTCTTCGCTGCGGAAGCAGAGGGGTTGCTGCTACCTGTTTCAAACACTAGTGCCGTCACACAAGGAGGACAGATTGTATAGAACCTCCCGTTTCTTCCCCGTGTGTGATTATTTCGAGGGAGCTCTCTCTCTCTCCCTGTCCGTTAAATGATGTATATTGATAAATACATCTCAGATTTGTTTCTGGCAGATTACATTATCCGTGCTGAATGGAAGGGGGTTGTGCCCTGTTTGAGCTTCTGTCTGGATTCTGAGAGATAGTAATGACACTCTATCATGATATTGGGTAGAAAATAACGAGAAATGTGAATGGGTCTGATATCTCTGCTTCACTAATGGTGAAATGCTTTTAATATTGGAGTTGAATTAGACCAATTCTATTCCACAGTATTTGTACCAAGAACCATTCCTTTTTTTCCCCTTGTAAATGAGTGGTATTCATAGCCTTTGTAAATGAGTTGTGGGCCACCTAGTGTAGTCATTGTGACAATGAATTCAGTGTATTTACCGCCGCATGGATGCTCCCACATATTCTGCCGCGTCCTCTCCTTGCTCAGTAGAAGCACAGACATCTTCAGTAAAGCACTGTCCTCGGGTGTATAATCCACAAGGAGCCACATGTCCCACAATTTACCTGCCCCTTAATTAGGTGCGAATGGACGCATCTTTTAGTTACAGTCAATGCGCTATTGAAAAGCAGTTAATGTAATGCAGATTGCAATGGTTTTACAAGACTCTGATAAATAAAGATTTAAACTGTCCTGAATTGGCTTTTTAAGTGTCTCTGTTGTTAAACTCAATCGAGCGTTCGTGTTTTATTTCCGTTCCAAAATGTACTATGTGGAAGTTCAGACAAATTAGCACAATTCAGTTAAACATTACTGGATGTAACAGCAAGCGCAAATAGAATGAAAACATTCAAATTAAGCATTTTTTTTTAGTGAATACGCTTTCTAGCCATTGTACAGCAATATCTTAAAATTCTAACATTCTTAATTATTTCCTTAGTTGAACACGGCGAGTGTTGTGTATTGACAATAAACCATCGGTGCCATAATATAACAACCAATATTTCAAAATAGGTGGCGTGCACTGCGGACTGCATTTCTTTTACTGGTAGATTATATGCACTGTAGCTTTCTTCTTAAAAAAAAGACTGTTAAGAATAAATTCTTTGTTAACCCAGTTCCTACAACAAAATTCTGACCAGATTCATGAGCGCATTCTGGGTTCGCGCTGCTTGGACTGAAATAATTAATGATTTGCTATTTTGATTATCAAGGCGTTTGGGGGATATCAACACGAAGTCCTCCTTCTGATATTGAGAGATAAATATGAAAAGTAGAAATAGGCAGAATTTTCTACCAGGGTGAGACAGAATTGTTCGCGTTTCAAACCACAAAATCAATAGCTTCGAATTACAATTCGGAATTCATCACAGTCAAAGAAATCGATTTTTAGGGGTTGTTCAAATATTTTGAAACGGCATTACACGACCAGATAGTGTTACATATGAGACTGCATGGAAAAAAAATCACAAACGAACGTAGTTTCAAATATTATGGATGTAATTGCATGTAAAACAGGGGCATCCTGGGGTGGGGGCAATGGGACTGGGTGCACGATTTCATTTGGTTTGTGAAGGGAAAGGTAATGCGCGAGAAAAGTCGTCGCGGGAAGCATTCGGGACTAAGATCCCAAAAGCCGCTTAAATATTTCTCCGCATTTCTTTATATCGGTTCAGCTTTCACCTGTCCAATGGTGATGAAGCCTTTCTTTCCAATTTGTATATCTAAATGCCCCACATCAATTACAAAGCGTGCTAACTACATCAATGCCCGTCAATGTTCTAGTATTTAAGCCAAAGAATAATATGTAGACAACATTCTAGATGCTCAGATAGCAGCTGTTAGAATTATAAATCTGTGTGTCCTATTGGCGAATGGATTTGCTTTCAGCGCTGGCGTTATACTTGTCTTAGGCTGCCCCCATTCAAATAGGCAATGCCATCAACAATGGACAAGGCAACCCATCACCTGCGACAAATACTCCCCGACAGGCGTTAGAATTGGACGAGGTGGGGGTAGGGTGGGAGAGATTTTTACAGACCTGCAGTTGGTACGTTAATCGCTCCCCTTACACTTGTAAAGGTGCACCCAGAAAAGCTTCATTGATACCAGTCCCGGGAGGTATCAAGGATGAGGTGGGACGCACTTTTTCCGGTACTCGAATTTTCGGCCCCAACTCCCACCACCACCCAACCCTCCACAAACCTTCCGACAAATCCCACAAGTAAGACACAGCGCAAAGCAATTCCAGTGTTTCACTGAAACCCCCATTCTTCGGTGGATGTGCGAGTTGTAAATATCCAATCAATGGAGATACTGGATGCTGAAATGGCGTTTGCATAAGGATCTCACCCATTTCATCCCCCTTTCTTCTTGTGGGCTGTAGATTAACAATCAATTATTTAAAGGGTTTTAATGTAATTCCGGGCTGGATCGACGGCTTAAATCAGTGGCGATCATGCTATCATTTAAAAACGAAAATGAACTTGCTTGTGTTTTGCAGTCTGTAATCCGCGTTACTTGGAGCCTTCCCAGAAGAATTGTTTGACGCCAAAACAGAAATATTTACTAATACAGTGAACTGGGATTGGCGAAGAATGAATATTCCTTTAACCTGTTCCATGTATTTGTGGATTTGTG